>JBAKBP010009266.1:32500-84975 GCA_037953745.1 Lithodes maja | reverse complement strand
GTCCCCAGAAAACATCTCCTTAATTATCCACTTTGAAAGGGTATCCAACGCATATTTGCTTCCCCAATATGTTTTTTTTATGTACAGTGGTGGTCAAAAATACCTGGACAATTTACGGAAGGACAATTATGATACACTAGCGACTTTTTGATAAACTGCTGGAACCACACATTTTCCACACTCATTCAATAACTATCTCACCGCCATACCTCATCATCTCCCAACGCACTCCATCATTCCCTGAGGCTTTCTCCATCTTCACTCTTTTTAAGGCCTCACACACTTCTGAACTCCTTCACTACTTCTCTTCTTCTCTCTCCCTTACCCAATCCAACTATGTTTTTGTTTTCCTATGTGGATGTGGGAGACAAAGGGCAAAACTGCCTGAGACGAGTGCCTCCCCCAGAGTTGAAAGAGTGACAGGGCCAAAATCAATGAACAGTCGAGCCAAAATGGAGTTTAAAGCAATTTAAGTCATAGGATAAGTAGTCTGCGTGGCCAGAGAGAGAGAGAGAGAGAGAGAGAGAGAGAGAGAGAGAGAGAGAGAGAGAGAGAGAGAGAGAGAGATCAAAACAACAGGTCACACACAGATTATTACTACTACTGTCTCTCGTGAATTGTTCATACTATATATCACCCTGGCTGCAAGTCTGTCAGTTGGCTTTATATATAATAAAGCCTAATTCCCAGACTTTTCCCAAAATAATATAATGCCCACCAGACCCCCTTCAGGATACATTTATATTTTTTTCGATAGAAAAATGTCACGGCCGAAGGCTGTTTTCTTTAAAATTACAAGTTCGCTATTGCTCGCCCCCCAAGAAAATCGTCATATAAATGGAGCGAATTGTCTTAATATCACCAAACTAATGGTCTAGCCGCCCGGCTACCTTAGTGGACACCACCCCCACCTATCCTACAGACTAGGGTCCGCCGCTCGCTCAGGCTGGTGAAAGCTTTCCGGAGACATATCCGGCGGTTGTCATCTCTCTTGAGCAAGGAGATGGGGTTGTAGTCTATGGTAGACTGACGTAGTACAAGAGGTTTCGAATCCCCGAAGTAGGAGACCAGTCGCTATATGATAAACCAGACGATTAATATTATTATTATATTAAACGTTTCAAAATCCCCTAAATAATGAAGCGAAACAGAGGAGGTTATACAAAAACGTCCCGGGACCAAAAACAGTTAAGGGGGTAGTGATTGTTTTGTTTGGTTTATATATATATATATATATATATATATATATATATATATATATATATATATATATATAATATTATACTGTATATAGACATATATTTATTAATGTATTTTTGAGTTTCCTCGCTAGACCTCCATCAAGCTTAGAAGAACCCCCCTTAGACCCCCCTTTCAAGATATATTTGTACAATTTTCGGTAGAAAAATATCCCGGCCAAAGGACGATTCCTTCTAAAATTAGAGGCTCGCTATCGCTCGCCAGGAAAATATCCACACCTAAAGGGCACAAAAGATTTTAATATTGACAACAAAATGATGCGAAAGGCCTGAAAATCGCCAAGCTAACGGAACGACCGTCTTAAAACCTCAAAACTAATATGCTAAACATGAGGGAGAAGGGGGTCCAGAAAAAGCGAGTACTACCCCCTTAAGCTTTTGCCACTAACACAGCTCAACAAATCCAACGTGTTTTTTTCTACAACTTTAATCTCCCGGTCAATTCTTTTACAGTCATTGTTTTCCCCAGTAACTCTCTCTCTCTCTCTCTCTCTCTCTCTCTCTCTCTCTCTCTCTCTCTCTCTCTCTGTATATATATATATATATATATATATATATATATATATATATATATATATATATATATATATAGGTGTGTATGTGTGTTTAGTATGGTTAGTATTGTGGATGTGGGGGTATTAATTCAAGCACAATACTCCACACACCTCCCCCTCTATTAATGTGTGTGTAAGTTTAGTATAGTATGTATGTATATATGTGTATGTGATTAGTATGGTGGATGTAGGTAGTATTCATTCATGCACAACACTCCACACACCGCCCTCTGCCTATTATTGTGTGTGTGTGTGTGTGTGTGTGTGTGTGTGTGTGTGTGTGTGTGTGTGTGTGTGTGTGTAATAATAATAATAATAATAATAAACGGTTTATTAAAGAATGGCAGCCTCATGAGCTGAAAATACACATTTTACAATTTAGTGGATGAACATGAGATGTACAGATATGAGGATGGTAAGCTCAGTTTACAAACAAAATAAATAAATACAATAATGATGCATGTGCAGAATACAAATTATCATAAAATAACCATGAGAGTAAGTGATATACAGTACATATACACATTTATTTACTTACTCATATACAGAACAACACAAACGCTCACGTATGCACGCAAACATACATACATACAGAAACTGTTTTGGTATGGTTAGGGTAAAGAAGAGGGTGCAGGTACTACAATGGGAGGTTAATCCTCGGTAGTGTAGGTGTGTGTGTGTGTGTGTGTGTGTGTGTGTGTATGTGTGTAGTATGGTTAGTATGGTGTATGATGGGTGGTATTCATTCATGCATAACACTCAACACACACCGCCCACTCACCTGAAGCCACCCCACCAAAACCTTTCCATGAATACTGAGTGTGGGGGGGGAGTGTACTTTAGAGAGAGAGAGTACAAAGGAAGGAAGGAAGGAAATCAAGCAACAACAGGTCTAGTGACTCTTCTAGGCTGCTTGTCCTCCAAAACACTGAGGATCAAGTGTCCAAACAGTGGTTTAGAGTGGGTAAGGGAACATTGGAAAGGGAACTACTGCCCTAGAACTAATGTCCGTGGCAGGATTAGGAAGTTAGTAGGGGACAGATGGGTTAGTAACTGAGGGGGGTATACAATAAAGTTATTCATTTACAAACGCAGTCAGTCGCGGGTTTGATGCGAGATATTTGTCTAAGCGGAGTTTAAATGAATCAACGGTGCTGCAGTCTATAACGTCTCGGGGAAGCCCATTCCACAAGTTGACAACTCGATTGAAGAAGAAATTCTTAGATTCGTGTGAGTTAAAAGATTTACCAATAATTTTGCAACCGTTTCCCCGCGTGTAATTAGATTGGTCGATAGTGAAGTACTTACTACAGTTCATATTGTCTATGCCTTTGATGATTTTGAACACTTGAATTAAGTCGCCTCTTAATCTGCGCTGGGTTAAAGGAAATAGATTTAATTCTCTAAGACGCTCTTCGTATGGTTTGTTCTTTAGGCTAGGTATCATTTTGGTAACTCTACGTTGAACTCGTTCTAGCTTGTTTATATCTTTTTGGTAATAAGGGCACCAGGATTGAACGCAGTATTCCAGAAGAGGGCGGACTAAGGAATTGTAAAGGGTTAGGATAACATCTTTGGATTTATGCTCAAATGACCTGCCTATAAAACCAATTATTTTGTTTGCCTTCTTAACAACTTCTGAACATTGTTGACTCGGTTTTAGGTTACTCGATATTGTTACTCCCAGATCGGTTTCTTTGTTTACATTCTTAAGCTGAGTGCCATTCATCGAATAGTTTGCTTTCTCATTTAGGTATCCGATATGTAGTACTTTACATTTATCCGCATTGAAACTCATTTGCCAAATTTGGGCCCAACATGACAATTTATCTAGATTGTGTTGCATATCGTCAACTTGTTCTTTTGAGAGTACGCTATTTGCAATTTTTGTATCGTCAGCAAATTTCGAGACTGTACAGGTGAGGTGAGACCCTCATCTATGTCGTTGATGTAAATTAGAAAGAGAATTGGTCCTAGTACCGATCCCTGGGGTACCCCACTACTTACATTGGTCCATTTAGATGCCTTACCGTTTATGACTACTCTTTGCTTTCTGTCGCTGAGCCAATTTTCTATCCATTTCAACACACCGTCTTGTATTCCATGCGCTTTTAGTTTTAGCAGTAATCGTTTGTGGGGAACTTTGTCAAAGGCCTTTGAAAATCAAGGTATATAATATCTACAGCTTTACTCTCATCGTAGAGGTTGAAGATATTGTGGAAGAAGTCTAAGAGGTTTGTTAAACAGGAACGTTTTTTTACGAAGGCCGTGTTGAGTATCTTTAAGTAAGTTATTTGCCTCTAAGTGATTTACGAGTCTGTCTCTTATGACCGTTTCTAGCATTTTACATACAATTGAGGTTAAGCTAATTGGACGATAGTTACTGGGTAGGGATTTGCTGCCTTTTTTGAATATCGGTGTTACGTTGGCTAGCTTCCACTGATCAGGCATAGTCCCAGACTGCAAGGATTCATTGAATAGCAATGTCAGTGGGTTGGAGAGCTCATCCTTAGCTTCCTTTAGAACTCTAGGTGAGATTGTATCAGGTCCAGGCGTTTTATTTACCTTGAGTTTATCTAAACAATTCAATACTTCTCTCTCTGTAACGGTGATATTGCTTAGAACATCTGAATTATCAATCTGAATCGGCGATGGTGTAGGGATATCACTGAGGTCTTCGGTTGTAAAAACTGATGCAAAGAAGGTATTGAGGGCATTACTCATTTGTACTTCGTCTTTGGTGTATTCTCCATTTTCATCGACTAACAGTCCAACAGTTGAAGTAACTACTTTTTTCTTTCTGATATAACTATAGAATTCTTTCGGGTTGGTTTTACTTTGATTCGCAACATGTAACTCCAGGGTCTTTTTACTTTGCTTAATTAACTTTTTGGCTTTGCGTCGTAGCTCTACAAATTTCACCCGTTCTTCGTCATTTTGTGAGGATTTTAATCTATCATTAGCAAATTTTTTAGCAAGCAGACAGTCTGAAATATCTTTATTCCACCATTTGGGCTTATCATTTTGGCCTGGACGCCGTATTTTCGATGGTATGCAGTCTTGCACTGCCTTAAGGTAAGTGGTTGTGAAACACTCCCAAGATGTATTTATGTCGTTATTGTTAGTCAGAAAGCTCCAGTCAGTTTCTTTAAGTTTTGATTTAAGTTTATGAAAATTTGCTTTCTTGAAATTAGGGACTTTCTCAATGCTGCTATTTGATTTGTTACTAGTAAACTTTAAAGTGAAAGTTATCGTACGATGGTCGCTGTTACTGAATTCATCACCAACATTCAAATTCTCTATTAATTCTTCTTTTGTTGCGAGTACAAGGTCAAGCACATTATTACCACGGGTCGGAGATTGTACAAATTGAAAAAGTGAACTCTCTTGCAAGTTAGCATAGAGGTCGTGTCCAGAGTGTGAAGTAAGAATATCGCCCCATTTAGTCACGGGTAAGTTGAAATCGCCAAGAATTACGGTATCTTGTATGTTAGTTATTTCTGCAATTTGTTCATAAATTTCACTGTCAGTTTGCACTGATTGAGATGGGGGTCTGTATAATAAAGCTAGTGTTATTTTAGTTCCTCGTTTATTATTTAATAGTACGTAAGATATGTCTATATTCGCAATTTGAGGTTTTGACATTAAGACGGGATTAAGACTTTCCTTTATAAAAAACAGAACTCCTCCTCCATTTCTATTGATCCGACTTTTCTCAAACATTGTATAACCAGGAAGCGTATATTCGGCTAAAAAGTCTCTGTCTTCCGTATTTAACCAAGATTCTGTAATGCCGATTATATCATAATGTTCTGTAAACACGATTTCCTCTAGATCTGAAAATGTATTGCGTATGCTACGAGCATTTACATAAAACACCTTAAGAGTATTAGAGTTGGATGTTACTGATTGTGCATTGTCTGAATTTTCAGTTCGTATTTGACTTACACTACCCTGTCTTGGGTCTGGTTGACCCCGTTTTTTGAACGGAAATCCTTGACTGCATCGTTCAGCAGACGACCAAGACGTGCAGCTCCTACTTCATTGAGATGTACACCATCTCCTGAAAACAAAGATTTATCATAGTAAAAATTATCCCACGTGTCGACAAAGCCGATGTTCTCCTCCCTGCAGAGTTTGGCAGAGAGAGAGAGAGCTACATAGAGCTACATAGATACACAGACCACACAGACCTCAAGGTCCTTACTAGGCAGTCTGGCCTTACAAACTATATATGCATATATGCATATATACACATACACACATACACATACATACATATACATATACATATATATATATATATACATACATATACATATACACATACATACACATATACATATGCATATACAATTATACATACATATACACATACATACATACATACACATATATACACCGGTACACACATATACACACATACATACATATATATACAGTATATATAAACATACTGTACAGTGCACACACATACATATACATACATTTTGTTTTTGTTTTTGTTTTGTTTTTTCATATCACCCCAGCCCTCTGCAGATAGAGGTCAAGCCTTCCCTTGAAAGCGTTTATTGTGTCGCTCTCCACCACTCTCGCTGGTAGTTTATTCCACTCTGTCGCCACACTGTAGGTGAAGAAACTCTTTGTGACATCTAGGTTTGCCTTTTTGGTTTTTAATTTCATTCCATTTCCGCGAGTTTGATTAGTATTGTTTAATGTGAATAGTGCATTTACCTCGACTTTGTCGAAACCTTTTAGTATCTTAAAGCACTCAATAAGCTGACCCCTCAACCTCCTCTTTTTTAATGAGAACAGGTTCAATCGTTTAAGTCTTTCTTCATATGGTTTATTTCTTAATGAGGGTATCATCTTCGTCGCTCTACGCTGTACTGACTCGAGTCTTACAATGTCCTTGATCAGATAAGGTGACCAGAACTGCACACCATATTCAAGGTGGGGCCTCACCATACTTTTGAACAGTGGCACTATTACGTTTTCATGTTTATATGTAAATTTTCGTTTAATAAAGCCCAATGCTATGTTTGCCTTATTTGCAGCTGCTATACATTGGTCGGAAGTTTTTAGGTTTTCAGATATTAGTACCCCTAGGTCTTTTACTACCGTTGCGGTTTTTATTTGTTTGCCATTCATTTCGTATTTGTATTTCATATTTCTGCTACCAACCTGCAGCACCTGACATTTATCGACATTGAAGGGCATCTGCCATTTTTTCGACCACTCTGATATCTTGTTTAAATCAGATTGCAACGCATTTCTATCATCTTCGTTCAGGACTGTATTTCCTATTTTTGTATCGTCGGCGAATTTGGAAATGGTGTTGTTTACCCCTACATCGATATCGTTAATGTAAATGAGAAACAGGACCGGTCCAAGGACTGAACCCTGTGGAACTCCACTAGTGACAGGCTCTCACTCCGATTCCACTCCATTTATCACCACTCTCTGTCTTCTGTCTGTAAGCCAATTTTTTATCCAAGAATGAATTTCACCTTTGATACCTATCCTCTCCAGTTTAGCCAATAGTTTTCGGTGAGGCACCTTGTCGAAAGCTTTTTGAAAGTCCAAGAAGATTATATCTAGTGATTTCGTCATGTCGTTATATGTGAATAGTTTGTTATAAAATTCAATCAAATTTGTTAGGCATGACTTATTTGATCTAAAGCCGTGTTGACTATTTTTGATTAGGTTGTTTGATTCGAGGTAATCTACTATCTTATCTCTAATGATTTTTTCCATGATTTTTCCTACAATTGAAGTTAGGCTAATTGGTCTGTAATTACTCGCTTTGGCCTTGCTACCCTTCTTGTATATCGGCGTAATGTTCGCATCTTTCCAATCACTCGGTACAATCCCCTGTAGTAGTGATAAGTTAAATAGTTGTGTCAGGGGTTTTGCTATTTCGTCCTTGACATTCTTAATTATTTTCGGGTGGAGCATGTCGGGTCCCGGGGTCTTATTTACATTTAAATTACTCAAAAGAGAGAGAGAGAGAGAGAGAGAGAGAGAGAGAGAGAGAGAGAGAGAGAGAGAGAGAAGGAGAGAGAGAGAGAGAGAGTTGGGGTTTCAGTATTACATAATGAGTTACTCGGATAGGCTCTTGAGACTCATATGAAGAGTTATTACCTAGGTGGAGCCCTTTAGTAGGCATATTATGAAGCTTCCTTTATAACGGCTTACTCCTATGGTTATTATATTTGTTGTTCATTCTCTTTTCTTATTTAGTGATTGATTAATTTCTATGTGTCGCAGGCTCGCTATCGCTCGCCAGGAAAAAATGACACTTACAGAAAACGAAAGATCTTCAAACTGACACAGATATGGAGCAAAAAGTTTTAAAATCGCCAAACTAATGGGGCAAACTTTATATAGTCTCCAAACTAATGGAGCTAAACATGAAAGACAAGGGGGCTCGAAACACTCGCTCCCCTTAACCTACTATTAACATTGTGTGTCATGCCCCAGCCAGGGTTCGAACCCAGGCCAGTAATGCAGCACTCCAGCACCTAAACCACTAGACCACCGAGGAGCTTAAAAATAGTGGCTTCATTTGGAATTATATCCCATCCACCACCACCCGCTCCGACCCTGTTCCAAATAAGTAGGCCAACACTCTTTACCACTAACCTCTATAACTTCCTAAAAACTAGAAAAATCCAGCTATTATTTCTAACATTTGGGAAGGGTAATAGGTGTGGAAATTTACAGCCAAATTGTTCTAGCCCTTTTTGAGTTACAGAGGTTAGGGTTCAGGATTTCCAGCTAACCTTTTTGGAACAGGGTATAGGCCATCAGCTACCCGAGGAAATGGTTGTATATTGCAGGATGGTAATGTGGTTCGTGCAACATGTAACAGAGGCTGATGGGACCGGATGGGGGGCTGGTGTTGGGGCTTGCAACTATGTAAACGGCTTTATCGGGAAAGTGGTGGAGGCCTGACTTAATAACCTTCATTTCCTGCTTCACACATTGATAACGGCAATACAATGTGTGTGTGTGTGTGTGTGTATATATATATATATATATATGTGTGTGTGTTTGTGTGTGTGCTGTATGTATTTATGTACATATCGATCTATCTATCTCCCCCTTTCTTTATTTATCTATCAGAAGACGAAGTATACATTGCAAATATTATAATCATTATATCTTTATATTTGCATATTGGATTCTACTCCAGTGGCATTATATACTCGATGATAATACGAACAACGAACAGGCTTACACAGAAAATATTGACATATTAAATTGAGAATGGCCCATAGAAGATACGATTAACCATGTTTTCATGTGTTTTGGCTATTATTAAACTATTTTATTGATATTAGGAAGGGTACATTTAAGTCAGAGGGTTAACTGAAATAGTTTTTGCCCTTTTAATTCCCACAGATCCTTCCTAAATTGTATAAAATCTTCTAAATGAATTGTGAAAATGCGACTTAATCTTCAAAAGGTTAATGGTTGCAGTAGACATGTTATTGCTGGTGTTTATGGCTTTATGGCTTCCCCTTGACTGGGAGGGAACTTGATTATGGTCCCGGTACAGCGTTGGCAAAGCTGCGATTTTCACACACACTTGGGCTACCATTGAGAAACCAGTTGCGGAAAATTGTGAAAGTTTTTCGACCTTCAGGACGGTGGTGATATTTTACTCAATTGAGGTATATTCTTTATATATCTTAAATAATCGGTTGTATACTCTACGATATAAGTTTTAGCCCTTCTTAATCCTCAAATTGCTTTAATGAACCCTATCTATCTATCTACCTATCTATATACTCAGGCTCAATCCCCATTTTTCCTATTTTTTTTTAGGGGGGGGGGGGGATGGCGACTCAAGACAGAGCCAGAATATGAACAATACAAAACACAACAGAAAACAATGAACACACACAAACAAAATACACATTCACACACATCTAGGTCATTTAATGAACCCAATAAATACAAATACTAAGAAGAAAATTATTGAGGAAAATCGATTCCACTCGAGATAACTTGAGCAAATACAAGGTCTCGACTGATGTCCTTTGAGTGTACGAAATAGTATATTCGATACTCCCTTCCAATTACTTACACCTGTGGTTTATCTTGTCAGCCAATCACAGTGGAGTGGGGGATCTGTGTCAGGCCAATCAGAAGAGAGAAGGAGGCTTATAAGAGAGATCCAGCAACGGAGTAGGATCATTGGTTCACCAATAAGGAGGGAGGTAAGAAGAAGAAGAGAGAGAGAGAGAGAGAGAGAGAGAGAGAGAGAGAGAGAGAGAGAGAGAGAGAGAGAGAGATTTCGTCAGGTTAATTAGGTGGGAGTAAGGCTGGTGTTACAGGAAGGTTTGGATATTGGGCTCGTATTTGCTTGATTTTATTCAAAACACACTAAAGAAGAGGCTGTTATTCGACCAATGCTACTTCCATGATAAGGTTATTTTAAAGTGTGTAGTTTATAGTCAGGAACAAACACTTTAATACACGAATTAATTAAGTAGTAAAGTAGTAAACAAAAATAAGTAAATCAAACAAAATTGAAATAAGGGACTATACAATATTGCAGCTACCTAACTCTGATACATAATATCGGATACAGGTGCCCACATGACGCCAGCTTAAGGCATTGTAGAATTGAAGAGAATGAGATTAATCAGAGCAGAGTAAGTCGGACCACTGGGGTAAGACTTAATACCTGCCATAAGACCAAGGGGGGGGGGGGGGGGATGCTTGGGTTGGTGATAAAGCCTGAAAAGGTCTTAGTACTGGATCCAAACTGATTAACTTAAGGGTAAAACATAATAATATATATATACAGTATATATATATATATATATATATATATAGGCTAGTGTTATATAGTAGGTCAACCCATCCCTCACCTTGCCCTCCACCACCACACGTCTGGTTGTCCAAGGTTTATGGTCCTCCAGGAAGATAGTTGAAGAACCCTGTTATCACAAACGGAGAGAGAGAGAGAGAGAGAGAGAGAGAGAGAGAGAGAGAGAGAGATATGGGAGTCTAGGGAGGGAACTCAAAAAATAAAATAAAAAACATATATATAAATTAGCAGATAAATACGGCCATCCCCCATTAAGGGGAGATCTCCACTTGAGGGATTTTTTTCTTGACCCCTTTCTCCCTCATGTTTAGCCCCATTGCTTTTGATATTATAAAACGTTTGCCCCATTAGTTTAGCGATTTTAAGAACTTTCACCCCATATTAAGACCTTTCGTGCATTCAGGTGTCGATTTTATCCTGGCGAGCGATAGCGAGCCTGTAATTTAAGAGGAACCGGCCTTTGGCCGGGAAATTTTTCTACCGAAAAATGTACAAATTTATCTTGAAAGGGGGTCAAGGGGGTGACATTTTTAGATTGCTGGAGGAGTAGGAAACAAACTAAAAACCTCCCCTTAAGGGAGGGAAGGAGGGAGAGAATGTGGCATAGACTCTGGCCGGTCGATAATAAATAATAAGTGATATGTGGTTGCGACTGCCAAAAATCGAACCTGGGACCACCAAACAGGACGATACCGCTCTACCACTGTACTGTACCACTGTACCATCAAGTACAGTGGGACAGTACAGTGGTAGAGCAATGTTCTGCTTGGGGGGTCCCGAGTTCGATCATTGGCAGTTGCAATTCCTTATAATTTATCAATCGTACAATGTACAGTACCTTGTCCTAAGTGGTTAGATATGAAGGAGGTTTGTAGAATATATATATATATATATATATATATATATATATATATATATATATAATTATATATATATATAATTATATATATATATATATATATATATATATATATATATATATATATATATATATATACCGGTACAGTATATATTTATATACACATTTATAGCCTACATATGCTGATATATTAACAAATCAATTGCTACACATATGCTGGCACGGAGTAGAGCAGACCAATTAATACATCAAAAGAAAGACCCCATTTGTAGCAGTCTGTGTGTGTTACCTCTCCTCTCTCTTTGATCTCAGCCAGGGAGGGTGTTGGGTAGTGTTGACAAGTTAAGGGCGGATGGCCGTATTTATTTGCATATATATTTATCTTTTTATTATATTTTAGTTTCCTCCCAAGACTTCCATCAAGCTGGAAAAAACACCCACTAGACCCTCCCTCAAGATAAATTTGTACATTTTTCGGGGCCGGCTCCTCTTAAAATTACAGGCTCGCTATCACTTGTCATGAAAATCTCGACACCTAAATAGGACGAAAGGTCTTAATATTGACAAAGAAATCGGGCGTAAAGTCTTAAAATCGCCAAACTAATTGACCGAACGTCTTAAAGTCTAAAAAAAAACAATGGGGCTTAACACGAGGGAGAAGGGGGGCCAGAAAACCAGCCCATCTCCCCTTGACTTTCCCGCTAGATCTAGGGGTATTTACTTCGGTCTAGAGGCACATTTACTTCGATCTAGAGGCACATTTACTTCGGTCTAGAGGCACATTTACTTCGGTCTAGAGGCACATTTACTTCGATCTAGAGGCACATTTACTTCGATCTAGAGGCACATTTACTTCGGTCTAGAGGCACATTTACTTCGATCTAGAGGCACATTTACTTCGATCTAGAGGCACATTTACTTCGATCTAGAGGCACATTTACTTCGATCTAGAGTCACATTTACTTCGGTCTAGAGGCACATTTACTTCGATCTAGAGGCACATTTACTTCGATCTAGAGGCACATTTACTTCGATCTAGAGGTACATTTACTTCGGTCTAGAGGCACATTTACTTCGGTCTAGAGGCACATTTACTTCGATCTAGAGGCACATTTACTTCGGTCTAGAGGCACGTTTACTTCGATCTAGAGGCACATTTACTTCGATGTAGAGGCACATTTACTTCGATCTAGAGGAACATTTACTTCGATCTAGAGGCACATTTTTACGTAAAGTACACAAATTTTAGCAATATTTTGGAGATGTGAGCCATTCTAGAGCGATATGGTAGAGATTGAGGCATTATTCCAGCCATTCTAGAGCGATATGGTAGAGATTGAGGCATTATTCCAGCTATTTTCGGCATGTATTTACTATCTAGCAGACTTGATTTGGTAACCCTGGCTCTGTGTTGGGTGTCACGCTTTTGTTCTCGCATTCTTCACGCTCTCTGGCATTCTTTTCTTTCCTTGCTGCAGTATCATGTTGCCGCCCAATCGTTAAGGTTTGCTGGTATTCTCCTTTAATTCAGACAGAAATATAATGCGTATATATTTACACACAAGGGTTAATTAATTAACCCCTTCTGTACCGTCAGAGAGTTCACCAAATGAATACTGTACGCCGTAAGCAAACGAACACTATGCCGAAAATATGGTAATGCAACAGAAATTAACCCGTTCAGTACCAGGAACGTCCTTTTCATCATATTCTGGGAACTACTAGGCGATTATATTCAGCTTAGGAAGGATTTCTAGCAATAATAAGGCTTCAAACTATCTCAATCAACAACTTTAAACTACCATTGATCCTTCCTAAGCTGCATAACATCGTCTAAATATAGCTAGAATAAAATATAACACACGTCGCTGGCTCTCTAAGGGTTAAGTCAAAATACTTGTGAAGCGCGTCACATGCTTACCCAACTCATGCCTCTTTACCGGCAACTATAGTCCATTCACTGTAGGTAGGCCAGAAATTGTGACCCTTGACCTCCGTAATTCAAGAAGGGCTAGAGCAAATGGGCTGTCTATTTCCATACCTATTCCCTGGCCGACCCTTCCTAAATGATGGACATGTTAGCTCGATTACCCCAGTCGTTAAAGAGTTATAGAGGTTAGTGGTCAAGAGTTTTAGCCTACCTATAATGAACGGACTATACTATCTCAAAGTGCTACGACAACTATATAGGGTCTATAGTTAAGAACCTAATCAGTGATAAAGGGTATATGGAAATAATTAAGCATTCGACTCTGCGAAACGATAGTGAACAATTTAGAATGAACATCCCACACCACCTCAGGTGAAACTATATGAAAAGCTAGCAAAAATTAGAGCCTTTCAAAGCCAAGCTGCTGACAAAGTTTATTGAGGCGAGAATGTGCTAATTATAACGATGGGGCAAATGTCAACGTATCATTGCACAAGGGACTGGAGTCTCGAAAAGGGGCTCCAGTTATTCTTATTCGCTATTCTTGACTTATAGTGCGCTGGCTTAATAATCCAGAAGGGTTGATAGCCTCTGAAGTCCTATTTTCACTAAGGATCATTGCATACGGGGTCAAAATAAAAGTCCACTGCAAAATTAACTATATATACTAAATTAACCATAGATAAATGGGTTTTTGCAGTATTTGTTTTCTATGTGAGTATAATCCATGTATCTAAGTAACTCTATGTAAGACTCACTCTCTCTCTCTCTCTCTCTCACACACCGCCGTCTTTGCAGTGCAGGCAGACTAATGTTGCTTTTAAGTAATTTTACGCTCGGTACCCCTTTACCTCCACCTTCTCTCAGTGTTCAGCCTCCTCGTTTTCTTGGATTTTTACATTTATTTTTATGGAATCCCTTCTCACTAATGATTAGCCCCCTTAGTTTTGACCTGCTTGCCATTTAGTTGTCGATATTTGTTCCTGGCGAGCAACAGCGAGCCTGTAATTTAGGAGGAATCGGCTTTTAGTCGGGGTAATTTCTACTAAATAATGCCCAATTTTATCTTGAAGGGTGGATCTAGGGAGGAAACTTAAACACAAAATTAAATAATATATATATATATATATATATATATAGTTCCCTTAAGGGGAGATGGGTCGCTTTTCTAGATCCCCTTTTCCGTCATGTTTAGCCCTAATAGTTTTCAGATTTTAAGATGTTTGCCCATTAGTTTGTCGATTATAAGACGCTCTGCCCCATTTCCTTGTCAATATTAAGACCTTTCGTGCTATTTAGGTGTTGATTTTTTCCTGGCGAACGATACTGAGCCTGTAATTAGATTGTTCTACCGAAAAATGTACAAAATAATCTAGAAGGGGGATCCAATTAATTTTTGTTTTAAGTTTTATGGAGGTCTAGGAAGGAAACTAGAAAAATAATAAATAAATGAAAAAATCGACCCAAAAGTGAACCATCCCCCCTTAAGTATCTTAACGCCCGGTACCCTTCACCTCCTCTTCTCAGTGGTTAATCCTCCTCGTTCTCTTGCCCTTTTCTTTAAGTTATATATATTCCTCTGATGCCAAGTATTTTCCGGCTTAAGGAATAGAGAGCTGGGGAATAGTTAGCATTAAAGAAATGTATTATAATTTAAGAACATAAGAAGAGACAGAGGAAGAACGCTGAGAGAAGGGAAGCGGCAATTAAAGGTTACCAGTATAACATTTTACGCTCGTTACCCTTCTCTGTGCATTCTTCCTCTCGTTTTCTTTTGTCCTTTCCCTCTTCAGGATTTGAGAACGTTGTGTTCCGGCTAGCATATGAGGATTTTATTAAATTTAGGAAGGATCTATAATAAAAGGGGTAAACTAGATTTAAAATAGCTCTTTCACTCTCGCAGTCTTTCTTAATTTAATACAATCGTCTAATGTGAAGGGTTCTCCATCTATATATTCTGGAAGCAGTAACACCCCCCCATTTTTAATTTTTTATGTATTTATTTATTTATTTGCTTGCTCTCTGTCATCTTCAACCACAGTTATGTTAACATATCCATCTATTCAGTTTTACATCTACGTTTACAAGTGTACAGGGTGTTTTCTATCAACTATATTCTTCAAAATTGTAAATTGATGAAAATACAGAGGGATTTAAATTATAATAAAAGTAAAAGAGCACAACTTTAAAAAAATAAAAATAAAATAAAATATATATATATATACTGTATATATATATATATATATATATATATATATATATATATATAAGAAAGCAACTTAGTATATTATGTATAGGAAAACAAAGAAGGATTGAGAGGAAATACAGGGAGACAAATATGATATTATGTAATTATCAATGCAAGAACGAAAGATGATTAAAAACCGAACCGGTACGCATACTACTTTTTATTATGTCACCTCCACCAACCGACTTTACTCCTAAACTCAATTAATGAAATCAACAAATACCAGTGGCAGTCCAGGGATTCGAACCTAGGATGCTCACACCGAAATTCAGTGCATTTATCCATTGCGCTACGAAGACAGTTATAATAAAGAAGGGCAGAACACACCAGACACGGAGAATAACATTTATGAGATAAGAAGGAAGGAGTCGCTAGTAAAAGCAGAGATATACTGGCAGCAGAAGGCACAGAAGGCAGCAGAAGGCACACATCTACGGAGCCATGCCTGTACGTTTATGCCTATATCATTCTCTATAGTGTGTGTACTGTATGTATAGGAAACCAAAGAGACATGGAAGAGGAACTACAAGGAGAAGAATATATGAAAACAAAACCAAAGCAATACAAAATAGGATTTACAGGGAGACAAATACATGTTAAAAAGTGAAAATATGTAATGGAACAAGCATGTCTAGTATAGCATAATATATGTAATGGAACAAGCATGTCTAGTATAGCATAATATATGGGAACAAATTATGGATTACAAAGGGAATACAAGAAGAATATATGATAACAAGAGAAAGAAAACAAAAAATAAATGAGTAGGTATGTGCGGTATATGGAAATAACGAGAGATTGACAAAGGAAGACAAAGACAAGAAAATATATATACGATAAAAGCAAGAAAATATAACAGAGGAAAGAGACACTTTAGTATATTTTGTTCCAGCTGATCATAAATTACCATGTTACTATCTTGGATGCTCAACTATTCCGTAGTTCTTGTAGCAAAATATGTTGTTAATTCTGAAAATATGGCATTAATACGACGCAGAGACATAGTAGATTCATATGTTTGTCATTAAATATCGAGGAATCAGTTGCTAAGGGATTCAATTTACCATCAGCTGACATATTCTTTTTAACATCGTTCTTAACGCCAATAACCCCCAAATGAAATTAATGAAAGCATGTGATTCTCCCAGGATTTGAACCTAGGATATCTCATACAGAACTTACACCCTCTAACCATCTCTCTCTCTCTCTCTCTCTCTCTCTCTCTCTCTCTCTCTCTCTCTCTCTCTCTCTCTCTCTCTGTCCGTCTCTCTCTCTCTCTCTATCTATCTATCTATCTTTATCGCTCTCTCTCTCTCTCCACCAAGACAGTTATAACCGACTTTAGTAAAATAACATAATATACAGGCACCAGCAGGCAAATCTCGGCCAGACCAGCCTATACTCGTATATTCCAGGAATCACTAGAAATATGATGCCTCCGGGAGATGGGGTGGGAGAGAAAGTGGCCTGGAGGAGAGAGATAGATAGATAGACTCAGACTCAGACTCAGACTCAATATTTTATTTCGTAAAAGCTACATAAAACTTTGTACATAGTAAGAGAATTGTGAAGCACATTTATCTCATAGTTGGTTCACGGCTTTGAATAAAAGTAATTCTAGATTTTACTGCGTCAATGTCATTTTCCATTAAACATTCGATATTATAAATATTCAATAAAATATTCTTTACTTCCTTCATCAAATATAAGCTATCATCATTGTTAAGTAAACATTTTCTTAAAAAGATACAAGGCTTCATCATACATCTGTGAGCAAACCGTATTTTTTGCCAATTAATTAGATGAGTGAATGTCATTAACCCTGCTAAATCACATGCTTTGTGGTTGCTCTCCCAGTATTTAAGTTTTAAAATCTTCTTAATGGCTTTGTGGTATCCAACCGCAAATTGTTTCAGAGGAACACCACACCGCTTATTGGAAAACCATAATTCTGTACCATAAAAACTTAAGCAATAACTATTAAATAGTTGAATAAAAACATTAATATTAACATTAGGGAATTTACGTAAAATACAATTGAATTCATTATAAAACTTATTTCTTGTCCTCATTACATCCTTATCATTATTTAGTTTATCATCAATAATAAATCCTAGGTACTTATGTTCATGTACATTGATCATTACTTCATCATTAAGCTTCATTCTCGGCAGACCATTTATATTATTAGTATCCCTAAAAAACATACACACTGATTTATTTGCATTCACTTGAATATCTAAAGCTTTCGTTTCATGTTCCACAATGTTTAGTAACTTTTGTAACCCTGTCGCTGTTGGCGCTAAAACTACTATGTCGTCAGCATAGGCAATAATGTTACTCATCCTATTGCCAAGACTACATCCAGTTTTGCACTTTGATACGGTTTCGATTAATAAATCAATATATACATTAAAAAGTAAAGGAGATAAAATTCCACCCTGTCTCACTCCGTTCATAATCTTCCAGGGCTTAGATAGATAGATAGATAGATAGATAGATAGATCGATAGATAGATAGATAGATAGATAGATACCCGGTAGATAGATATAGATAAATAGATAGAGAGAGAGAAAAATAAAATAAAGAGAGAGAGAGAGATATTTGCATATATTTACATATATACACTGGCCACACAGAGCTTACTATCCAAACGAGGTGGTCAGGACTTAATTCTAGTAGAGATGGCATATCCGAGAGAGAGAGAGAGAGAGAGAGAGAGAGAGAGAGAGAGAGAGAGAGAGAGAGAGAGAGAGGTGTTTATATACTACAGTACACTGGAATGATAATGGTGATTAAAGTGTATATTTTATATAGCTTAGGAAGGGACATTGTACTACCGAGAAATGCATAATTATATATCGAAGGAGGGTCTTGGGTGTGTTTTGCTAAGCTTGCTGGAGGTCTAGGAAGCAAACTTATAAAAACAAGAAGAAGAAAAAGCAATAACAAATAAATGTACATACAGGAAAATATATATATATATAAATTAATAGTAATAATGTAGACCAATTGTGTTGTTTCATAATGCACAGCAGTAGAACACTTAAGGGGAGGATTTTAGTTCGTTCCCTAGAATTCCGTCAAGCTTAAAATTACACCCCCTAGACCCCTTTTCAAGATAAATTTGTACATTTTTCGGTAGAAAAATTTCCCGGCCAAAGGCCGGTTCCTCTTAAATTACAGGCTCGCTATCGCTCGCCAGGATAAAATCGACACCTAAATGGCACGAAAGGTCTTAAAATTGACAGAAATGGGTCGAAAGTTCTTAAAATCGTCAAAATAATGGTGTGAACGTCTTAAAATTAGAAAAGCAATGGGGTTAAACATGAGGGAGAAAGGAGTCAAGAAAAAATCCCTCAAGTGGATATCTCCCCTTAACCCGGCAAGCGCGATAGGCCTCACGGAAGGCTTCCTATAGGGAACGCGATAGGCCTCACGGAAGCAAGACCATAAAAAAAGCTTTCCAAAAAAAAAAAGGGCCTATCAAAACAAAGGAATTTGTCTCTAGGTGAGATAATTCCCCTCCAGTACTCATCCATGTAAATCTCACCCACCCCCCTCCCCTCCTTCCCCACCTTATTCCCCCCTCCCTCCCCTCCTCAATTATCACCTATTTTCCCTCTTATTATCATCATTTATCGGTTATTTTTCTCTCCCGCGATAATGTAGCACAAGTGGGTTGCAGAAAAGATCGTTATGTAACACCCAGACACCGGCCCACACCGCCCCGCTCGTCTCAGTTACCTCACAGACAGCGAGAGAGGAGGGTTGCCTGTGGCTCTCTCTCGCCTGAGATTATGACTGGGTGGCCAATATCTTCGTTTTTCACCACCCAAATGCTTTTCCCACTTATTTTAGCACTCTTGAAGGTTCATATATACATCATATATGTAAAATAAAAGCATACCAAAAACAAATAATGCTCTATATTGTAAATATAACTAATTCTGTCAGAATCCAAGGCTAGAAATGCACAAATAACTACCCTAGCCCCTAGGTCTATTTAGCGCTTGTCAGGTTAAGAGCTCTATGGCTGTAGGTAGACGGGTGAGAGAGAGAGAGAGAGAGGTTCGGGGAATACAGGATGCTACGTTAAATGCTGGTAATTGAGGCCTTTACCAACTTAAGGGGAGGTATTTATTAAGTATATATATATTTTGCTTGATTTAGAATTTCAGTTTGCTCACCAGACATCCACCAAACCTAAATAAACACCCTCAAGATCGCTTTCGAGATAAATTTATGCCAGTTCCTCCGAACTGCAAGTTTGCTATCGCTTGCCAGGAAGATATAGACCCCTAAATGGCACGAAAGGTCTTGAAATTGACAAGAAAATCTGTCGAAATGTCTTCGGATCGCCAAACTAATGGGGCGAACGTCTTAAAATACCAAAACTAATGTAGCTAACCATGCGGGAGAAGGGAGTCCAGAAAATAATTCCGCTAAAAAGCTCCATGTCTGTATGCAGATGAGTGAGAGAGGTTCTGAGCATACAGGATGCTAGATTAAATGCTTGTAATTGAGGCTTTTACTAACTTAAGGAGAGACTTTCACTAATATATTTACTTATCTAATTTTACTTATTATTTTCAGTTTGCTCACCAGACTCAATCGAGCTTAACTAGACACCCCTAAGATCACTTTCGAGATAAATGTTTACATTATCCTATAGAAAAATGTCCAGATCAAAGGCCGGTTCTACCTAACTAAAGGTTTGCCATCGCTTGCCAGGAAAGCAATAGACACCTAAATGGCACGAAAGGTCTAATCATTGATAAGATAATCAGGCTTAATCAGTCGATAAATAAGTCGATAAGATAATCAGTCTTAGAATCGCCAAAATAATGGGCAAACGTTTTTTTCTCTCTCTCTCTCTCTCTCTCTCTCTCTCTCTATCTCTCTCTCTCTTTCTCTCTCATTGAGGGTCAACATACAGGTGCCCTGTCAAGAGAGTTAATCTCAGATATATCAGCCTTTATCGCATAATTACCATGTATTTTGTGTGAATATTATTGGTTTGCAAGGTAAATGAAAATAATTTGATATCATTTTCCATTTCCAATTGCAATTTAAATCTCTCTCTCTCTCTCTCTCTCTCTCTCTCTCTCTCTCTCTCTCTCTCTCTCTCTCTCTCTCTCTCTCTCTCAGGCATAGCGAATATATTAATACAGCAATTCAGGTAAAATATCGAGGCGTACTTATTAATAAGAATTTTAGGTCTACAGACCAATGCACAGCAGCTGCAAACAAAACACTAGGATATATTCAAAGGATATTTCATTATCACATTATGGTATTAACTTACCCTTTTAGCACGATGACGTCTTTATACATTACATATCTGGCTGAAGTTAGACGATTTTATGCTGCTTAAAAAGAGCCTATGTGATTCAGATGGTTTATTGAGATCGTGTTTACCCTTTTTAGTCCTAGAGGTAGATTATAAGTTAAAGAATATCGTCTAGAGGTAACCAGAACAAGATGAAAATTGCATCATCGTCCTGGAAGGGGATACAAGCTTAGTAACGCTGCATTTAGAAAATACTGTGTAAATAATGTCATGCTAAACTCATAAAGAACATTGACATCCGCTTAGTGAAGAATAAGAACAGAAGTATATACACCATTCTAAAATCGAGTAAATATTGTTGTTTCACTTACTTAAGGGGAGGTTTGTAGTTAGTTCGCTAAACCTCCATCAAGCTTAACATTACAGCCCCTAGAACCCCTTTCAAGAAAAATGTGTTCATTTTTCGGTAGAAAAATGTCCCGGCCGAAGGCCGATTCCTCTTAAATAATAGGCTCGCTATCGCTCGCCAGGAAAAAATCGACACCTAAATGGCACGAAAAGTCTTAAAATTGACTGAAATGGGGTGAAAGTTCTTAAAATCGCCAAACTAATGGGGCAAACATCTTAAAATATCAAAAGCAATGGGGCTAACCATGAGGGAGAAAGGGGTCAAGACAAAAATCCCTCAAGTGGAAATCTCCCCTTAAGAATCATATAATACAGGCACCTGCAATAGAATGTTCTCCGTTCTCTAAAAGGATTATATTAAAGCATGTATTTAAGATACGCATATTTATAGAGTGCTACACAAAGGCCCATATTAATATCAACAGGTAGGATATCGAACCCCTAATTCAACAACAAATATCTTCACCCCTAGCATAATACACATTTCTAATCGGCTTCCCAATCATGTTATAGACAGTGGCTCAATTGATCATAAATATATTGGTATTATAGAGATCATAATACTATACAACACTCTATTGGTAATGAACATTGTCTTCAGTTGCAGAGATCAAGCAAAATAAGTGAACGTATGCAAGCAATTTTAATTAAATTTCTAAGTTTCTATTAAGTGTTCAATAATTTCTAATACAAAAAGTCTTGACCACCTCGTTGGCATAGTAATATCTGCGTAGTCGGTGTATTTATGTAACACTATGTAACTCTCAACTGATATTTCAAAAGAACTGGGCGCCTTTCATCTCGGGTAGGATCTAGAAAACACTTTTTCTGTCAGCTGAGGCAGGGGTGAGGCCATCGACCATCTGGAGTGTGGTATGGCACGGGGACTGGGAAACTGGGTTGGTGGTGTAATGGTTTAGATGCTTATCTTCTGGGTGTGGTGTCCCAAGTTCGAATCCCGGGAGGACCATATGATTTCATTAGTTTATTCAAGTGGATTGGGGTTTGTAATTGATGATTAATGTTAAGAACGGGGTGTTACTTAATATTGACTCTATCTATAAATTTAGGAATACTTATTTGTCTATATATTTTCTCATTTTATTGGCTTGATGATGTAATGATTAAAGTGTTTAAGATCTGTATGTGGTAACCCAAGTTCGAATCCCTGGAGGATCACATGCTTTCAATAATTTTATTGGGAGGTGTTTGATGTTGGGAGTGAAATTAATATATTAGATTGTTTATATATTTTGTATTAGTTTTTTTTTTTTTCTGTTTGCTCCCTAGATCTCTATCAAGCTTAACAGAACACCCTCAAGACCACCCTCCCTCAAGACCACCCTTCCAGATAAAATTGTAAATTTTTTCGGTAGAAAAATCTTATTTGCATTAATACCATTTACTCCCAATCACAGAAGTACATCCATACTCATATCTCTCGCCATTCCATCCACTCACTCATAGACAACACGCAGCTGCAGGCACGACCTCCCGAAATCCATCCTTCTGAATCCTCCCTTCCTCGCGAGGACAGAGTCCACCTGGCCAGGCTGAGATGCGGACACCATCCAGCTCTTCTGAGCTATCAGAAGAGACTGGATGACTCCGTTGTCGACACCTGCCCAGGTTGTAACACAGCACCCCATACCATTATAAACACATCATAGAAGACTGCATTTCTCACAACCACTTACGCCAACAACACAATCTACACTCCTTGAGAGCTCTGTGGGAAAGCCCGACCATGGCCATGGCCTTCCTGAGGGACTCGGGGCTGTTTGGCCAGGCAGCTTAGGGAACAACAACAACAACAACAACAACTCTCAATCACAAACATCACCTACTATCAGCATCACAACCACACACTACCAACATCACTATCACCACCTCAACCAACTACCACCATCACCACCACAACCAAGAACTGTCACCATCAGTATCACCACCACAGCCAAACACTACAACCACCACAATTAACAAAAACACATCACCACTGTCACCAACTCCTGTTAACTATCAGCCTCAACAACTTCCATGACAGCCTCCCTGGTAATTACTGAGTTGCTGAAGTTGTTGTGCCTCACCAGATTACAGCCAGGCGGGAGAGACAAGGCATTACTCAACAGATTATAATGTAAAACTTGCAAAATAAACAAACCGAAACGGGGTGTTTTTCTAAGCTTGATGGAGGTCTAGCGAGGAAACTAAGAAATAGAGGAATAAATGAATTAATAGACCAAAAAACGGCCCATCTCCCCTTAACTCGGGTGGGTGGCAAACAATATTTAATTAAATTCCGACTCTCCCGAACATGTTAGGGTCTGCTCATATTTCTGTCTCCTCATATTCCTGTCTCCTTATATTCCTGTCTCCTTATATTCCTGTCTCCTCATATTCCTGTCTCCTTATATTCCTGTCTCCTTATATTCCTGTCTCCTTATATTCCTGTCTCCTCATATTCCTGTCTCCTTATATTCCTGTCTCCTCATATTCCTGTCTCCTTATATTCCTGTCTCCTCATATTCCTGTCTCCTCATATTCCTGTCTCCTCATATTCCTGTCCACTCATATTCCTGTCTCCTCATATTACTGTCTCCTCATATTCCTGTCTCCTCATATTCCTGTCTCCTCATATTCCTGTCTCCTTATATTCCTGTCTCCTCATATTCCTGTCTCCTTATATTCCTGTCTCCTCATATTCCTGTCTCCTCATATTCCTGTCTCCTCATATTCCTGTCTCCTCATATTCCTGTCCACTCATATTCCTGTCTCCTCATATTACTGTCTCCTCATATTCCTGTCTCCTCATATTCCTGTCTCCTCATATTCCTCTCCTTATATTCCTTTCTCCTCATATTCTTTTCTCCTTTTTCTGGTTACCATTAGCCGATTTTGTTGAGCTTATAATTTACCTCTAGGAGTCAAAGGGGTAAATACACTCTCAATAAAGCCTCTGAATAACATCATATATTGCTCTACTTTGATTCCAATATAGTCAGATTCTTACTCACTCTATATTCGAGCATCTCCATATTCTGATCCCAGCTACATCTATTGTGTATATTTACCCGACACACTTCCAGCCGCTAGAGTCAATATAGCACTAATGGTTGAGCTCACCAAAGTGCTCCTCAGCATAAAGTATCTCCTGCACACAAACACCACTGTATTCACAACACGTTATATTCCTCTTGCAGTATGAGCGATGTCATACGACCGCGTTTTCAGTCAATTTTAGATGAGCAAGTATTTTTTGTCTCTCTATTATACTAGTCTTTGGTATTGTTGCATTGACGTTGAGAACTAGAGTAAATGTATATGATTTTAGAACACTGATGTATTATATATCTTTACTTAGGAAGATGCCAGAACACAATTGCCATAAAAAGAGGTCATGTAACACCAACGTGACAGAGTCCACTTGGTCCACTTACAACAGACTCCGCAGCAGGTTGAGGGAGTCTCCAGTAATTCAATAACAGTCTAATAAGTTGTTTCTGGAACAACCCACAAATATCCACTTCCTCCTTAAATTACTTCAGTGTAGGCGTTGTAAGATTTGTTATAAATTCAACGAGTTTTGTAGCCGGTCGTCTCTCATTACTTAGAGGAAACAATATACTTAAAGATACTCAACACGGTTTTCGTAATAAACGTTCCTGCTTAACAAACCTCTTAAGCTTCTTAAACTCTTAGACTTCTTCCACGATATTCACAACCTATATGATGAGAATAAACCTGTAGATATTATCCTGGGGGGCCCAGGGGACCGTTTATTGGACTTTAAAAGTCCTCTGTAGCCCAAACTATAAGTCCTAGAGAATTCTAACTGGTGTCATTCATTTTTTCTCGCCGAGCTGCTTCTAGACATGGTCGTAGATTTCATTTTCACCAAGCCACTCGCCCAGAATCGAAAATATTTGTTTCCAAAACCTTGGGTTTTGGGTTTAGCCCAGGCAAATCCTTGATTTTGGTCGAATTTTGATTTGCCAATATTATTACATATTTGGATTCGTCTCGCCGTTGCGGTTTCAACGGTATAATTATTTTTAAATTTTGACAATTTTTTTTAGGCCCAATAGGCCTATTTTAAAGTTTAAAAACTCCATAGACGAGTTATTTATGTACGGATTTTGTTTAAATTTATACCATAAGTACACTTTGGCAAGCTGAATCGAATGACGCAAACATAATTAAAATCGGACTATTAGTTTAGGATTTCGATTTTGACTTGGCCTTCCTGGAGAGCCCAGGAGACCGTTTTTTGGACTTTAAAAGTCCTCTGTAGCCCAAACTATAAGTCCTAGAGAATTCTAACTGGTGCCATTCTTTTTTTTTCTCGCCGAGCTGCTTCTAGACATGGTCGTAGATTTCATTTTCGCCCAGCCATTCACCCAGAATAAAAAATATTTGTTTCCAAAAACCTTGGACCTTGATTTTCAAAAGGCCTTTGACAAAGTTCCCCACAAACGTTTATTGATAAAACTAAAAGCGCATGGAACAGAAGACGGTGTATTGAAATGAATAGAAAGTTGACCCAGAATCGCCTAAATATAGCTAGACTAAAACAATAAAGACGTCACCGGAACAGAGGTGGTTAATATTGCTGGTAAACGAATCATTCCCATATACCATAACAATGGAAGAAAAGGACAGTCATAAAATAGGCTCAGTGAACCAGATATTCCCCAGTATTTACCTGTGCACCCAACACAATGGTTCCAGCTAACAAAGACAACAATGACAGCTAAAAAGAGTGTGTGTGTGTGTGTGTGTGTGTGTGTTTGTGTTTGTGTGTGTGTGTGTGTGTGTGTGTGTGTGTGTGTGTGAGTGTGTAAATAATAATAATGATAATACTAATACTAATAATAATAATACTAATAATAATAACAATAATAATAACAATAATAATAATAATAATAACAATATAAATGATAATAATAATATAATAATACAAATAATAATAATTTCTCAATGCTCTCGGTGTGTATGTGTGTGTGTGTGTGTGTGTGTTTGTAACCTGATACATCAACATTACAGCAGTCAACACTCTAGTTACACAGGGATTTTGATAAAGAGTGAATGCAGATCATGGAATAGGCGCCTTCATAGCCGCTGCATGTCCGACTTTTGTATTCATAT
Source organism: Lithodes maja (assembly GCA_037953745.1). Taxonomy (NCBI): domain Eukaryota; kingdom Metazoa; phylum Arthropoda; class Malacostraca; order Decapoda; family Lithodidae; genus Lithodes; species Lithodes maja. Next base: position 58,434 of record JBAKBP010009266.1, on the reverse strand, counting down.
AATTGGTGGCAAAATATGATTAACTGCGGACTACCCAATCATCTTGTTGATCTTGGATGGCGTCGTTAAGTGAATTTTTTTAGCATTTGAAATAGTTCATTAACCCCTTCTGTACCGGTGACATCTTTTTATATTTTATTGTAGCTATATTTAGACGCTTTTGTGCAGCTTAACGTTAAGAAGGATCTGTGGTAGTAAAAAGGGTGAAGTGAGATAGTTGGAAGCTTGTTCATTGCTGGAGGCCCTTATTAAACTGCATAATATCGTCTAATAGTCGCCAGAATAAAGAAAAAAGACGTAGCCAGTACAGAAGGGGTTAAGCACCTGTGTTTCATTTCTAGCCCATTATCACAAACTCAAACACAGGATCCCCATGAGTGCAGCACTCTATTTATTTATCTATTGCCGGACGCCGTGATCTCTGAAGGGGTGGCCACAAACTAATCGCCCCATGCACCTCTGTCCCCAGTATTTTGACGCCCCTCCTTCCATACAACACCGCTTCACTCATATACCTCTTAACTCCATCCTTCCATCTCTCTCTCGGTTTACTTCTCCCTATGGTTATTATCCGTCAAGGCATCGGTAGTCTGTTCCCCACTAAATCTAAATATATTACTAGACGATTGTATACAGACGAGGAAGGATCTGTCCGAATTATCAGCCAGGAAAATGCGTCTTTATGTATTGAAAGGGTGAACTAAAGGGCACATACTGAAATATAATATTGTTTTTCTCAATGCTACAAGGAAAAGGTCACAGAAATAAAGGTGATGTCACACACGAACGTAATTTCCGGCAATTTTCGACGAGCAGGGTTTTTCTCGCAATATTTCTGGGCTTATTTACATTGACATCGGGAAGTAGACTGAACATATAATACGTTTGGTGGCTTCAGTCTAATAAATTTTTAATTCTGAAGTTACCAGACGAGAAGTGCTGCGAAATATTGCCGGAAAAAGCGCTCGTGTGAAAGTGATGGGGCAGGACTTCTGGATAAACAACCTCTGGTAACGAGAACAGTTCACAAATATCAACACCAAACAAATTACACTAAATACACTATAACAGATGCAATGTAATTCACTATAACAGATGCAATGCAATTCACTATAACAGATGCAATGTAATTCACTATAAGTTACAATGTAATTCACTATAACAGATGCAATGTAATTCACTATAACAGATGCAATGTAATTCACTATAACAGATGCAATGTAATTCACTATAACAGATGCAATGTAATTCACTATAACAGATGCAATGTAATTCACTATAACAGTTACAATGTAATTAACTATAACAGATGCAATGTAATTCACTATAACAGATGCAATGTAATTCACTATAACAGATACAATGTAATTCACTATAACAGATGCAATGTAATTCACTATAACAGATGCAATGTAATTCACTATAACAGATGCAATGTAATTCACTATAACAGATGCAATGTAATTCACTATAAGTTACAATGTAATTAACTATAACAGATGCAATGTAATTCACTATAACAGATGCAATGTAATTCACTATAACAGATGCAATGTAATTCACTATAACAGATGCAATGTAATTCACTATAACAGATGCAATGTAATTCACTATAACAGTTACAATGTAATTAACTATAACAGATGCAATGTAATTCACTATAACAGATGCAATGTAATTCACTATAACAGATGCAATGTAATTCACTATAAGTTACAATGTAATTAACTATAACAGATGCAATGTAATTCACTATAACAGATGCAATGTAATTCACTATAACAGATGCAATGTAATTCACTATAACAGATGCAATGTAATTCACTATAACAGATGCAATGTAATTCACTATAACAGATGCAATGTAATTCACTATAACAGATGCAATGTAATTCACTATAACAGTTACAATGTAATTAACTATAACAGATGCAATGTAATTCACTATAACAGATGCAATGTAATTCTAGGTTCTGCATCTATCGTTTGTAGCAAGTTGTACGCGAGTATATATATTTTCTATTTTTTATTTGATATCTACAAGCAGGATGAAGTAAATGAAATATTTTTACTCCTGACAAATTCACTTGTAAAATGATCCTTACAAATGAAAAGTTGATACAATTCAAATACTGAGTTTATTGTCATTTAATATTCTAAGATCAGAGAGGATTTTTCTCTAATAATCTTACTACATTTTTGGCCAACAATAGTAATAGTCAAATTAACGAATTTTGATATCAGTATATTAAAACACTGAATATTTTTGCTTCAATGACAAGTAGTTATAGAAAATCACAAAATTACATTATAGTTGCATGACAGAACTCACAACATACAGTCGAAAACACTCATATACAGTACAACAATACGAAGTGATATATATGGAATAATATACTCAAAAACACTTCAGTATAGAAAATAAATACAATTATACATACATTCCCATCTAACACTCTAACACACTGCCTTCCCTCCTAACCTTTTGAATAAACAAAATAATTAAAATAATAATAATTTGAACATGAATATCACTTTGGCCTAATTACAATCTTAAGGTACCGCACCCCGTGACGTCAGTGTAAACAAACGCTCTAATTGGCTGTGGTTAGGCAAGTGGGCGGGGCATAAGGACTCGGCAGGGGGGATGGGGATTGATAGGAGGAGGAGAATGGCATAGTGTTGTTTTTGTTGTTGGTGCTGTTAGTGTTGTTTTTACTTTTGCTTTTGTTGTTGTTTTTCTTGTTTTTATTGTTGAAGTTGCTTTACTGTTGCTACCGTTACTGTTGATGTAGGTCGTTTTCTCGTAATGCTAGGCTTTTCAGTATGGTAGGCTATGTAACTAATAATTCATCCTGGTTAACAATGCAAATTCAATTTAATATATCTATGTACTTAAGGGTTCTGTCTCGAGTCGGCCACCCTCAGCTATAAGGGGATGTGCCTGAGTATATACATACCGTACATACATTCACACATACATACCCATGGGTTACGAAAACTTAGTATTTCAAATAAAGCTTATGTATAAAATGATAACTTGATACCGGCACTGCATTCCAACTACCGTGCCACCAAATAACTATATTCAGCTTAGGACGGAGCCTCTAAACGTGAGTCTGTTAATGGTACTAAGGGTAAGGAGAGTCATGGTTGGTTAATTCAAATAATGATGATACGAGGGGTTACTATGGCTGTTTTAATTAGCCACCTGCGAGTTTCAGGCTATAAGGAAGTTGGACCTGCAAACATGATCGTTAAAGAATTACCAGCTATAAAACGGTTACAGGGCATCTACAGTATATACACATCAAACGGTTACAGGGCATCTACAGTATATACACATCAAACGGTTACAGGGCATCTACAGTATATACACATCAAACGGTTACAGGGCATCTACAGTATATACACATCAAACGGTTACAGGGCATCTACAGTATATACACATCAAACGGTTACAGGGCATCTACAGTATATACACATCAAACGGTTACAGGGCATCTACAGTATATACACATCAAACGGTTACAGGGCATCTACAGTATATACACATCAAACGGTTACAGGGCATCTACAGTATATACACATCAAACGGTTACAGGGCATCTACAGTATATACACATCAAACGGTTACAGGGCATCTACAGTATATACACATCAAACGGTTACAGGGCATCTACAGTATATACACATCAAACGGTTACAGGACATCTACAGTATATACACATCAAACGGTTACAGGGCATCTACAGTATATACACATAAAACGGTTACAGGGCATCTACAGTATATACACATCAAACGGTTACAGGGCATCTACAGTATATACACATCAAATGAAGTTGTTGGAATATAGAACAAATGAACTAACATTATATAAGATGATACGATAAGGAGTACAAAGGAAATCAAGCAACAACCGATCTAGTGACCCTTCTAGGCTGCTTGTCCTCCAAAACACTGAGGATCAAGTGTCCAAACAGTGGTTTAGAGTGGGTAAGGGAACATTGGAAAGGGAACTACTGCCCTGGAACTAATATCTGTGGCAGGATTAGGAAGTTAGTAAGGGACAGATGGGTTAGTAACTGAGGGGGGGATAAAATAAAGTTATTAATGTACAAACGCAGTCAGTCGCGGGTTTGACGCCAGATATTTATCTAGGCGGAGTTTAAAAGAATCAACGGTGCTGCAGTCAATAACGTCTCGGGGAAGCCCATTCCACAAGTTGACAACTCGATTGAAGAAGAAATTCTTAGATTCGTGTGAGTTAAAAGATTTACCAATAATTTTGCAACCGTTTCCCCGCGTGTAATTAGATTGGTCGATAGTGAAGTACTTACTACAGTTTATATTGTCGATGCCTGTGATGATTTTGAACACTTGAATTAAGTCGCCTCTTAATCTGCGCTGGGTTAAAGGAAATAAATTTAATTCTCTAAGACGCTCCTCGTATGGTTGTTGTTGTTGTTGTTGTTGTTCCCCAAGCTGCCTGGCCGAACAGCCCCAAGGCCCCGAGTAAGGCCAAGGCCATAAACGAGCGCCCCCACAGAACCCTCCCTGTCGACCACAAAAAGCCTGGGTGACCGAAGCTACTCCATGGCGGGGAGCTGAGAGGGTGCGTAAACGCCCTGGAAACCAAAGCCCCACCCAGGGCCCTGTGCCCCTCAGCAATTATGAAGAGAAAGTTGAGTGGCAAAGGAAAAATGTGACGCTTTAGCTTCCAATCTTGGTAGATTGGGAGGTCAATCCACGGAAGAGACGCCGTCACTTGAGATCTAGAAAATATATAAGTAAAAGGAACAGTCAGAGTAAGCTATGGGTATGGCAGAGATCGCTCAGGTCTCACTCTGATAGACCAGCCCATCGCCAGTCCTCGTATGGTTTGTTCTTTAGGCTAGGTATCATTTTGGTAACTCTACGTTGAAACTCGTTCTAGCTTGTTTATATCTTTTTGGTAATAAGGGCACCAGGATTGAACGCAGTATTCCAGAAGAGGGCGGACTAAGGAATTGTAATGAGTTAGGATAACTTCTTTGGATTTATGCTCAAATAACCTGCCTATAAAGCCAATTATTTTGTTTGCCTTCTTAACGACTTCTGAACATTGTTGTTGTTGTTGTTCCCTAAGCTGCCAGGCCGAACAGCCCCGAGGCCCTGAGCAAGGCCATGGCCACGATCGGGCTTTCGCACAGAGCTCTCATTGAGTGTAGATTGTGTTGTTGGCGTAAGTGGTTGTGTGAAATGCAGTCTTCTATGATGTGTTTAATGGTATGGGGTGCTGTGTTACATCCCGGGCAGGCGTCGACAACGGAGTCATCCAGTCTCTTCTGATAACTCAGGAGAGCTGGATGGTGTCCGCATCTCAGCCTGGCCAGGTGGACTCTGTCCTCGCGAGGAAGGGAGGATTCGGAAGGATGGATTTCGGGAGGTCGTGATGATCAGGTCCTGATGTGGTGGCGTCTACGCCGTAGGACCACCTCCCGGAGCTGCCAACCCCGAATGGCTGCCGACCCTCCACGGCCGGAGATAAGTTCAACGACCAGTGGAGGACAACCGGATGCCGGCCGCGGGGAGCAGTTTCGGGAGCCAAACCGTCACAACCATCCCCTGCCCCCTTCCTGGGGGCACGGGTCCTTGGAGCGGCTTCGGTCGCGCCGGGAATTTCCACACCTCTGAACATTGTTGACTCGGTTGGCTTGGTGCAGAAGAAGAAGAAAAAGAAGATACATAAGAGAACAGTGAGGATTTATGCAGGGAATACAGATAAAAAAAGATCGGTCAGCGAAGCGAAACAAAAGTATTTCAAAATGAAATACAATGACTAGATACAAGAAAACGAAGATCAGAGAAAATGAAGGGCAACTCACTTATAAAACCACGAGAAAATAAATTGCGAGCTTTGCTGTATCAGGGCCTGCCACTCTTTCTCGAGGCGCAAACAGGGAGAGAGAGAGAGAGAGTGTATGTGTGTGAGTTTTTGAGTGAGTGAGTGAGAATGAAAGAGATAGAGAGTGTGAGTTTCCGTGAGTGAGTGTGAATGAAAGAGAGATAGAGTGTGAGTGTGAGAGAGAGATAATGAGTTTCAGAAAACGAATAATAATGTAAAGCGAACAAATCTTCTGACAATTAATATGGACTAACATAATTACCGATAAGTAAAATAAGTGTGAATGGAACGGTAACAATATAAAAGCGGTAGGAGTAAGAAAGAAACAAAGGGAAAGTGAAAAACTGAGAACAAAGAATGATAAAAGAACCGAGTGAAGAACACTGAATTACAATTCGGATGAAAGGAAGGCAAACACATGCTATTTTTCTTTTTCGTATATTTCAGCTCGCTCTCTCTCTCTCTCTCTCTCTCTCTCTTAATTTATAAAAGAATAAAGATGCTTAGATGCATTTAATAGAAATCGTGGACATAATATTAATTAGCATAAGAAAATTGTCACCAACACCAATAAATATTAGTATTTTTATTATAATTTTTACACGCACGACGCACGCACGCACGCACGCACACACACTTTGCAGTTTGATTTCCAGTCCCCCTGAGAAGGATTATAGCGCGATCCCACCTTAGCCAAGCTGTTTAACTATCAGCTTGTGTCTGTCTGTCTGTCTGTTGTCTGTCTCTCTCTCTCTCCTCTCTCTCCTCACCAGCCCCCTTCCCCCCCCCCACATCAGCCTCACACGCGCCACAGACAATAACAGAAAAGTGGCTCAAGAGTTCCTCAATGTTCACAAGTTAGGCCACGATTGCCATCTTCCTGCAAAAGGTGTAAGTTTGCCACCACCCAAGGCGGATCGGGAGTCGATGGTGATGATGAGGGGGGGAGAATGGTGATGATGATAGTGATGATGAAGTTAACCCATTCAGTACCGTTGCCGTCCTTTTCATTATATTCTAACAATTATTAGATGATATTATTCACCTGAGGAAGGACGTCCATCCATTAAAAGGCTTCACACTATCTCAATTAATCCGTTTAGCTACCATATATCCATCCTATTCTTCATAAAATCCTCTAAACGCAGCTGAAATAAAAATACAAATACGTCGCTGGTACAGAAGGGGTTGTTGTTGTTGTTCCCCAAGCTGCATGGCCGAACAGCCCCAAGACCACGAGCAAGGCCAAGGCCATAACCGAGCGGCCCCACAGAACCCTCCCTGCCCACCACAATAAAGCCTGGGTGACCGAAGCCACTCCATGGCGGGGAGCTGAGGAGGGTCCGAAAACGCCCGGGAAACCAAAGCCCCACCCAGGGCCCTGTGCCCCTCAGCAATTATGAAGAGAAAGTTGAGGGGCAAAGGAAAAATGTGACGCTTTGGCTTCCAATCTTGGTAGATTGGGAGGTCAATCCACGGAAAAGACGCCGTCACCTGCGATCCAGGAAATACACAAGCAAAAGGAACAGTCGGAGTAAGCTATGGGTATGGCAGAGATCGCTCAGTTCTCACTCTGATAGACCAGCCCATCACCACATGACTAGAACCCAATCCTCTCAGCATCAGCTAGGAAAGGCCCTAGAAAGCCGCCTTTGGCGGGGGGATAGCTCCCCTATTTCAACCCCTTTCGGGGTTGGGCACCCGCCCAAGTGGAGCAGTGTAGTTTTAGTAGTGCTGGTCGTGATTGGGGTGGGTGTTATTGGTATGATAATGATGGTGGTGATGATAATGATGAAGATAGTGAAGGTGATGATGAGGGTAAGAATGGTGATGATAGTGATGGTGATAATGAAGCTTACCAGGAGAGTGATAGTGATGATGAAATTAAGAGGAGTAATGTAGTTTTGGCAGATGACCACTAGATGCATGGCCTTAGGTTAGGTAGGATAAAACAATAATTGGAAAAAAACATAAAGAGGTTACGAATGGAGAAATAAACGTCAAACAACGAAAACAAAAAGAAAATCAGACGAGCAAAAGCGAAAGACAGCACAACGACAGCCTAAAAAATGTATGTATGTATGTACCGTATGTATGTATGTACTCAGGCACATACAGAGAAGTCGACTCAGTTAAAAGAGGGGGCCTGACAAAATGAGCAAACAGCCTATAAAAAGGATAGAGTCGAAAATATATAGAACAGTAGACAATGAGACAAAACATGAATACAGCAATGACATAAGAGTCGACCACAGTGAAAAAGAACATAAAACAAAAACAAGAAAAAGAGGACTCTATAAACGATCTGGACAAAACAAAATAATAAAATAAAAAATAAATATATAAATAAATTGGCAATCTTATCTATCTGCTGATTTGGATTTAACACTGATTTACTCTAAGGACGAAAAAAGTATGGATCTTTCAGCCTTTCAGTGTAACAAATGAAGTAACATGTGATAAAAACAAAAAACAAGGGTCAACCAAGCGATAAAGAGAGAAACAAAAAATGCGACAAGAAAGCAGTTTGTGATGGATGTGAGAAAGGTGACTGTCTGATCTGAAAATAGCTCTCTCTCTCTCTCTCTCTCTCTCTCTCTCTCTCTCTCTCTCTCTCTCTCTCTCTCTCTCTCTCTCTCAATACAGTAAAAAGCAAAGCCCACAACACGATCAGCAGAGAAAAAAAGTGTCAACAAATGGTTAAGTAGATTCTCTCTCTAGCAATACAGTGAAAAGCAAAGCCCACAAAACGATCTGCAATAAAACTAGTGTCAACAAATAGTAAAGTAGATACCCCCCCCCCCCTCTCTCTCTCTCTAGCAATACAGTAAAAAGCAAAGCCCACAAAACGATCTGCAATAAAAACTAGTGTCAACAAATCGTTAAGTAGATACTCTCTCTCTCTAAAAAAAAAAAAAAAAAAAAACATTAACCCATTCAGTACCGGTTATATACTTTTCATCATATTATGTCAACTATTAAACGATCTTACTCAGCTTAAGAAGGACGTCCACCCATTAAAAAGCTACAGACTATCTCAATTTAAAAGCAAAGCCCACACGACGATCTGCAATAAAACTAGTGTCAACAAATCGTCAAGTAGCTACCAATAACAAAAGAGATGAAAGGGCCAAGGAAGCATGTTGTAATGGACATGAGAGAAAGGTGTGAGGGTCTGATCTGAAAATAGCTCTACTATACCTGGGTCTTCGATTCTCCGTCTCGCCGCCACAATAGAGTACCTGTTTAATCTCGCTCTCGTTATAATATGTGTGAGTGGCGGCTATATGTTTGGTTCCTTTATGATTCTATCTCCCCCCACCCCCCTCTATCTCTCTCTCTCTCTCTAACTCTCTCTCTCTCTCATTCTCTCTCTCTCTGCATACCATCGAAAATACGGCGTACAGGCCTTAATAATAAGATATTTAATAAAGATATTTCAAACTGTCTGCTTGCTAAAATGTTTGCTAATGATAGATGAAAATCCTTACAAAATTACGAAGAACGGGTGAAATTTGTAGAGCTACGACGCAAAGCCAAAAAGTTAATTAAGCAAAGTAAAAAGACCCTGGAGTCTTTTTACTGTTGCGAATCAAAGTAAAACAAACCCGAAAGAATTTTATAGTTATATCAGAAAGAAAAAAGTAGTTACTTTAACTGTTGGACCGTTAGTCAATGAAAATGGAGAATACACCAAAGACGAAGTACAATGAGTAATGCCCTCAATACCTTCTTTGCATCAGTTTTTACAACAGAAGACCTCAGTGATATCCCTACACCATCGCCGATTCAGATTGATAATTCAGATGTTCTAAGCAATATCACCGTTACAGAGAGAGAAGTATTGAATTGTTTAGATAAACTCAAGGTAAATAAAACGCCTGGACCTGATACAATCTCACCTAGAGAGAAGGGTAGGAAAAAGAGAAGAGACAAAACCAATAATACAAGTCTAAGAGAATCTTAATTCAAACATTGACTTTATTGAATGTGGAACAATCCAAACAATAAGCAATACAATAGTTTACTCATACTTCCGAATTGTATACTCTCACACCCTCTCCCTCTCTCTCTGTCTGTCTGTCTCTGTCTCTGTCTGGTCTGGTCTGTCGGTCTCTCTCTCTGAGGTCCTTCCTAATTTGAACAAAATCACCTGGCGGTCGTCACTGTATTAAAATAGTTGATAATGAGAAGTAAATAGAATAAAGGAAGAGAGAGAGAGAGAGGTCACTGGTCTATCTCCTGTACTAACAAATTACGCCTGATAAGTCTTGGGAAAAGGGCAAACCAGTGTTGTCAATCCATGGTCAGTGAGGCTTCTTCGTAAATTAGTGCGACAGGTGGCACAGTTGCCGTAAATTCATATTTAAATAGTATATTTGTATGTGTTTATATTATTGTCTGAAATTGTTAAATCTGGATAATATGAAACATTTATTTATATTAGGACGGGTGGAAGCATTACCGGTATATTATATTTGGCCTGCTACATTAACCTCTTCTGTACCGGCAACGTCTTTTTTAACTAATTTTGCTACTATATGACGATTTTATTCAGTTTCAAACGGGCCTCCAGCAATTGATAGGCTTCGAACTATCTCACTTATTCCTTTTTACAACCACAGATCCTTCTTAAATTGCACAAAATCCTCTAAACATAGCTACAATAAAATATAAAAGACGTCGCCGGTACATAAGGGGTTAATGCGGCCCTACAATATTGTACCGTGTACAATTTGGCCCGCCAGAGCAAATGAGTTTGACACCCCTGGTATACAGTATATATATATATATATATATATATATATATATATATATATATATATATATATATTGTGCACGAACATCGTAACTATATAAATTTACTTGTCCTGGTTGTCAGACCAGGTATATAGGATGTTCTGGACGTGCCTTTAAAGTGCAAATGTTCGAGCACATTGGTAAAAGTCATCGATCAGGTAAATTTTTGCAAAACAAATCTTTTTCGGCCATTCGTAATGATGCTAGAGAACAAAACCATCCCTACACTCCTGAGGATTTTCAAATAGTTGCCAAGTTTCGGAGCCACTATGTAGCACTTATTGGTGAAAAATTACTAATAAAAAATATCAATCCTGAACTTAACGTTTCACACAATTCATAATGTTTTATTTTATATCATTCTCTGCAATTAGTGTCCGAAACTTGGGGATTGGTTGTATGAACAGTTGTGTTTGGTTGAGTTGGGTTAGTTTAGTTGTCCCTTAGCTATCATGGGGTGTGGATCTCTTTCGATGTGCTTAGGTTTTTGAGGTACTGTACATGGGTGTTTTTTGTAATTTTGTGATTGTGTGCTTATCAATTATCAAAGAATTTTAGCTTTTTTGTTTGATGTTCATTGTTTACAAGATGGAGTTTGAGGCCAGTGGGTTATGATTAATGTTGTTTGTATGTATTTGGGAGCTTTTTCACTAGGTATATTTCAGCTTATTAAGTGATAAAATGTATTACATTAGATCCATTTTATTTCCAATAGTATAATACTTATTTTGTATATTTTTAGGATCAGTCTGTATAACCTGAAGATGGCACCTTGTTGATGCCGAAAATCTCTATTAATAAACATGGCGTATGGCGCAGCTCTATCTCTATTCTTCCTTTTGTTATGGAAACTGCGGTGCCCTCGGCCCCCTACTGATGTCATATATATATATATATATATATATATATATATATATATATATATATATATATATATATATACCGGTATATATATTGTGACGCACCCAGTGCGTGGCAACGCAACCTGATTGTACTCCTTGGTACTCCACTGTACCGCCCGTGATCTGGCTACCGTCAGCAGCTATGTACTGTATATTGAGTGTGACAACTTATAACTATGTTCTTTGTATCTCTGCAAAGGTCTCGTCATGTGTAACCAGTGGTGGGTTTTGTTTTAAGCCATGTCGAGACCTTCCATTTAATATGTAGTATCAATAGAGAAGTTGATAGATAAGACAATGGGAGTTCAGAGAGAGAGACTGAGTTGGGCTTCAGAGCAGGAGGGTAGCATGGCCGGGTGGGTTGCCAGACGTATGGACTGGTTGGCAGCCTTGCGCTTATAGCTAGGCGCGATAGGGTTGGTAGTCCATTGCTGCCTGCCTACGCTGCCTGGGCTGCCCATATTGTTGTACAGCACATTGCCTGGAGGCTCGCTGCGTGTTCCATGATCAGGTTGCCTAGAACCTTTGAGATTCTAACATCCCTTGCCCTCTCTCCCAACTTCTCACGGTTGCACTCTTTCTCTCTGACGACATTACTCTCATTTCATTCTTCTCTCTATTTAAATGCATAACCTTCCCTTGAGGTCCTAAAGGAGTTTCAGCACTCACCTCTCGTATTACTCTTAGGACAAGCATATATTTACATGTATTAGATTTAAGGGGTTAATGTGAACAGCGATCTTCTTGATGAGGATAGTTGGTGAACGTTCTACATGTTCACGAGTTATATGCCCCGCTCATCATCCCATTTGTGATTAGACTGGTGCCATGTGTAAGAGCCCGACCATGCCCAGGAGCTGCCTGTAGAGGGACGAGGATTTAGCCTTGATTTGCATACCGAGCCAGGAGCGAGTGTAGCACCCGAGACTACAGCTCGCTCGTAGTGCCGGTATAGTAGAGTAACGTAATTTATCTGTCCTTGTGTTCTCTACAGTCTTTTCCTGGGTTCTCGCTTTCGGTGCTGGGACTCGTTGTTCCTGTGACTTGGCCTGCTAGCTAGAACACGTGGGGATGATGAGTGGGATATATCTTTATTTTACTATGCATTGCAGCTCTCTTTAAGTATATGTATGTAACGCTTTACAATACACATTACTCACACACAAGACAACACTATTAATACTTTCATGTATCAATTAACTGCACTGTCGTTTTGCTGCTGTGTCCGGAGTTCTGTTGCGTAGGGTGCATACGGACTCGGAGGGGAGACAGAGTGAGAGAAGCGAAGTAGCCTATGCGGTAGTAGGCTACCGGCGCAGTACTGTTGCCTGCAACCTTTTAGTTATTCCAAGTATAGATTCATTATTATAATAAGTGACTACTATTTATATTCCTCCCATGTGTATTATTAGGTATCTACTGGATCATGAACATCTTGTATGCTACATGCTAGTGCATGTTAGTAGGGGACAGTTATTCTAGTGCACGCGCTTTCAAGTAGGCGTGTACATTTGTCATTTAGCATTTCACGGTCATACCTTTAGCCTGCTTCTATTCTACATTATTAGAGGCTTAATATTAACGTAGTTTCTTGAGTATTGCATTTCTTTAGTAATAACGTAACCTATAAATGTCTGAGGGAGTTTAGCCTCATAGCCTACCCCTGTTGTACACTTTCGCCGAGTTATGGTGGGGTCACACATTCACGTATATTGCTCCCGTCAGCTCCCGTCTGTTGTAAACGAAGGTATATTGGTAGTTGGCAACCGATAACGTAAAACGTAATGGCATAATACGCAAAACTTATATGAAAATACGGTCAGTCGGGGGGGTACTCGCGCATGGCGCGAGTAGAAACGAGTAGCCCACGTGGGTCCGGAATGTTGTGGGTGCGGCCAAGGCCGCGCGGTTGTTGATTCTAGTTTAATCAGGAACGTGGCTCGCCCTCACGTATGTCAAAAGACGGCAAAAGTTACGACCGACCAGGCCACCACTGTCGTCTGACCAGAGCAGCGTCGTCGGACGTAGCAGCTACCATGTCAGACGAGAGCTGGTCTCGTTCATCGTAGAATGTTCTCGTCGAACGTGGAAGTATGCGTGCGTTTGGCAACGCCGGCGCACTGCGCGTTGCCGGGAAGACGCGGCAATGTCGTACGTGGTGGGTATATAAGGACAGCGGGAGTTACTGCTGTCATACCTCACACCACACCAAGACGACAAACACCATCCCTGCTACTCTGCCACCCTGCCACCCTGCCACCCTCCCTGCCACCCTGCCACCCTCCCTGCCACCCTGCCACCATCCCTGCCACCCTGCCACCCTGCCTGCCACCCTGCCTGCCACCCTGCCACCCTGCCTGCCACCCTGCCACCCTCTGCTGCCACCCTGCCACCCTCTGCTGCCACCCTCTGCACGCTGCCCTGTCCTGCCCTGTCACCATGGCTACCAAGGCTACCAAGAGAAGTCTGAAGAAGTCTTCAATCTCACCACCTGGCCCCACGCCTGCAACCTCGCCTGTCCCCTTGACGCCTGCAACCTCGCCTGTCCCCTCGACCTCTGCAACCTCACCGCCTGTCCCCTCGACCTCTGCAACCTCACCGCCTGTCCCCTCGACCTCTGCAACCTCACCGCCTGTCCCCTCGTCGTCTGGGTCTGGAACATCGCTGATTGACACCTCTGACGGTGAAGTGTTAATGAATATACCCGACGATGATGGAGAGGTGTTGGACGTTGAGGAAAGTGAGGAAAACCCCGACGAAGTTGACCAGGAAGAGGGACAGGATCAGCCAACACAACCAACAAAACGGCGCCGGAAGAGCACCAACATTATCCTGACGGAGGCGCAGGAGCGTATGTTGGGAGACTGGCTGGAGCAGGATGTGCCTTATCTGTATGATAAGGGTGATAACCGCCACAAAGAGAAGGAGCACATTGACCATCTTTGGGCGGAGAAGGCAGCCAGTCTGGACCCCCCCATCACCGCCTCGGAATTGTTAACATGGTTCACCTCTCTCCGCTCCAAGTTTGGCAGGCTCACCAAGGACAAGAGTGGTGAGGGGGCCAAGAGGTTGACTGAGAGGGAGAAGTGGATACTCACCATCTTCCACTTCCTCAAGCCCCACATCGTGCGACAGAAGAAGCCCAGGAATCTGGGTATGCCTCAGGTACGTTTATATTTGCTTTTTTCTGAAATATTTTGTTTATGTGCCATTATTGTTGTAAAATTATCTTGTTAACTTAATTCTATAATTACCTTAAATTTTTGTTAATGAAACACCTAATAACACACAGAAGTTTATTAATTTTATTTAAAGGTTACAAAGATGAATGGTTATGTTGATTGGTATTTAACATTTCATAAATAATTAACATGTTACTAATTATACATTCATGTCTCAACAGTCTGCTGCCCAAGCTGCCGAACCTTCTCCTGTGTGTGGACCTCTGCCTGATGAACCCGCCGATGAGGAAGACCAAGCATCCGGCAGTAACGAGAACACCACCCCAGCCATCTCCACGCGGAGGGCGAAGCAGGGGAAGCCTCCTGCTGCTGTTCCTGCAGCCCAGGGATCTGGAACCCTGGAGCAAGTGAGTAGAGGAAATATTAGTGTTATAATAGCAACAATAACTTTCAACATATTGGCTTCCCAGAATACAACATAATTTTGTGTAATAATGTTTCTTGTGTTGTGTAAAGTGTAAGTCTTCTCTTTTTCCATCATGGAAACAATAACTTTGAAGAATACCACATAATTTTATTTGCTAACGTTCGTAATTGGTTATTTATTGAAATATGTTTCGTGTGTTTAATGTTTCCTTGTTCCATTCCAGGTCCTTGCCACTGCGGAGCAGGTGCGGCAGAACCTGGCTGGGGTTGCTGGTTTGGTGGAGGACCCCGAACTCCAGTATTGGCGCTCCTCCATGGATGTCTTGGCAAAGGACTGTGTGGGGTTGCCGCACAAATTCAGAAATCCCTTTAAGAGTGAGCTCATGGCAGCCCTACAGAGGTTCAAGACTGCCTTTGAGGAGGGAGTCACCAGTGTTGGTCCGGACCTCATGCTGCATGCCATAAGAAATTATGGCATTCCGGCGCCACAACCTCAACCTCAACCACCTCCACCTCAAACAAGCGATACTGTTATGTACCAGGGGACTCCGACAAACACACTGTCTCAATCAGTGTTGCCAAAGCCTGCTCCTGCGTACGTGCTACCTCCACACCAGGTTGCAGCACTGCAATCGTTGCTGATGCGGCCGCCCCCGTCGGCAACACCCCCTACCATATTCCACCCAGCTACTGCCTCCACACCAACGCACTTTGACCTCTCGCAGTTGAGCTCCCAGTTTGGGCTTGGGAACACAAGCTTCAACTTTGAAAACTTTCTGGCTGCATCCTCACCTGCACCTTCAAACCCAGCTACGCCGGCACCAAACATTGATCCCCAACAGACCCTAGAGACCCCCAAGAAACAACTCAGCCTGGAGAGCCCAAAGATGTGATAATTTTAGCATATATTTTATAATGAAAGATGTATTAAAATTACAAAATAAAAATAGTGATGACGTGTGTGTTTATCATTCCAATTTTGTAGGTAAAGTATATATTAATAAGATGACAAATGAAATATATCCTGAAGGTAATAAAAAATAAAAGACTAATTGAAAAAAAAACATAACTGATAATATGGTTAACAATAAATATGAAAAATCAGGGAAAATAAAATAAAATAAACAGTACCAAAAAAATGAAACATTGAAACAATTAACAACGTGATTGAAATATAACACTATGAGTGAGTGAGTGAGTGAGAGCACAGTGAGAGCACACGGGTCCGTTGAGCTCCTCAAAAGAGGGGATTTTCGGAGGGGTATCGTGGGGCTAAGTGACCCATATACGTATCAGAAGATCGGCGATGATACGGTGTTTCGGCACATAGTAAACAGAACTGGTTTCTTGTTTAAACATCGCCCACAAAGCATATTTAGTTTAATCTTGAGAGTGTTATTACCAGTATCAGTGAGGGGACAAGGAGCCGTCAGGCACTAGCCCAGCCCTGCCCAGGCACCATAAACCTCCAGCAGTGACCACAAGGTGAGTGAGGTGACCGTTTATAGGGCAGGCAGTTTCACCCTTAT
This sequence comes from Lithodes maja, assembly GCA_037953745.1. NCBI lineage: Eukaryota > Metazoa > Arthropoda > Malacostraca > Decapoda > Lithodidae > Lithodes > Lithodes maja. The sequence goes on along the minus strand of JBAKBP010009266.1, from coordinate 41,705 downwards.
GGTTCCCCACCATAGGCCTCATCTTCCATCTACCCCAAGGACCTGACCCTCGGTCCTTCAACTTCTCAAACAATTCTAACCTTTATGAAGTATTTGCTATAAGGTCCATTTTCATTTCCCTCTCTCTAACCATTTAGGAAATACTTGCTACAAGGTCCATTTTCATTCTCTCTCTCTCTCTCTCTCTCTCTCTCTCTCTCTCTCTCTCTCTCTCTCTCTCTCTCTCCTTTTTATCCTTAACATCTTTCCATCCACTTTCAATCACCGCACTTAACCGCCTCATTGCTATTATTTTTTTGGTTATCTATAACTTCAGATCGCTTTTTATCATTTTAGTTATTTGCTTTCCTCTAACATCTTTCATACCCAACCAGGCCAGCCCCCTCTCCAGCTCGCTTTCTTTCTCCCTCGCCTCCGCCCCTGCTCTCTCTCTCTCTCTCTCTCTCTCTCTCTCTCTCTCTCTCTCTCTCTTAACATTTTGTACAATTTAATAATTTTTCCATAACTGCTGCCCTAGATCCGGTTACCCACTCAGATCCTGGCTCTCGCTCACTCTCTGGCTCTCTCCCTATCTTGATGTTGACAGCATTATTAATATCCTAAGCATCTATTAATACTCAACATCAGGGTGGCGTCGCCAGTGTAAGTAATCATAGGATATAATTGGCGTGCTTCCTTTCAATCAGTTAGATCTTTTAGTTGTACCGGTGCCCAATGCCGAGGATTTATACATTTAATCACTTAGCTTTAGGAGAAGCAGGCCAATTGCCCATCAGAAAGGTTGACTATGATATGTGATGTTTTTTTTTTTTTTTTTTTTTTTTTTTTTTCCTGTTTTTACATATCCCATCAGAAAGGTTGACTATGATAAGTGAATTGTTATGCATCCAGCCAATTATACATTAATAACAACAGCAATAATCTAGATATGTGCCAGGAGAGATTTCCCAGGGTTTCTGAAACAAGGGAGACATGGTAGAGATGGAAGCACCACGGGAAGATCAAGAGGACGGCTTGGTAGAGGCAGAGGAACGGATAATCTTGGAAGACTATGGCCTAGCAGATACTAAGTGTCTTAAGTGCGGAACAACCAATGCAAGAAAGAATTCGCGAAAATGTTCCGGCTGTCTTAGATCTATTCATTTATCTTGTGCTAAGCTGACAAAGAAAACATCAGGAGAACAACCAAACTGGAAATGTCTCGCATGTCCAGGGCCCACTGCAGAGCCAACCGGGGCAACACCGGCAACACCGGTCGCCGACTTGACCCAACTGGTGACCAAATGGAAAGCGCGGATCCAGGTCCTTGCCCGGGTACCTAAAGGAGCCAGAATCCAAGTGGCGGAGGCCCTTACAACCATCATAAAGCAGGCCCTACAGCTCAAGACACCCCTCGCATGGGCACGGCTCCTGGGTTTCTCCTATGGGGCCCTCCGAAAACCACCCAGAACCAACATACAAGACCATCTTCAGGTTTCACTAGCCACCAGAGTGAAACGTCAAGTAGCACAGTATATGGATGGAAACAAACTGGTGGAACCCCCCGAACAGCAACCAAACAGGGCCCAGAAGCACCAGGACAAGGAAGAGGAAGAGGCTGAACAGCTACGTAAGAGGGTCGCGGCGAAGCTGGCGGATAGTGACATCAAAGGGGCCGTCAGACTGTTGTCCTCTTCAGAAGGTTTTGCTGGTCAAGGCACCGAAGTTGTTGAAGCCCTACAAGAAAAGCACCCACCTCCACCTAGGGACCTAAACCTCCCCCCTGCCCCAAATGACCAGATGCGCCAACCTTTAGTTGTCACGAAGGAGCAGGTGGTCGCCGCAGTGACTTCATTCCCAGCAGGCTCAGCCGCGGGCCCAGATGGTATCCGACCCGCCCACCTCAAAGGCCTCTTGGGTAAGGGATCAGGAGCTGCTGGGGAGGCACTCTTGGAAACCCTCACCAAATTCATCAACATGGTTTTAAGAGGGGAAGTACCCGACTGTGCCACACCCCTATTTTTTGGGGCATCACTCTGTGCACTGGCAAAGAAAGATGGCGGTGTGCGCCCAATAGCAGTAGGGAACACCTTCCGCCGCCTTGCCACAAAGGTGGGTTTGAAACCACTCTCGAATGGCCTAGGTCAACACTTAAGACCAGTTCAACTAGGTTTCGGAACTCCAGGGGGGTGTGAAGCTGCTGTACACGCAACCCGCACCTACCTCAGCCAAGCCCAAGAAAAACGAGTGCTTCTAAAGATTGACATGCGGAACGCATTCAACAGCATTCGCAGGGATGTCTTCCTCCGTGCAGCTCAAGAACACATCCCCACTCTGTACCCCCTACTTTGGCAGGCTTATTCCAAACCTTCAATCCTGATTTTTGGCGAGACGGTAATCCCATCAGAGACCGGGTTACAGCAGGGAGATCCAGGTGGTCCTGCTCTTTTCTCAATAGGGGTGGATGCAGCAGCTAACAAAGTAAGGTCAGAGCTGAATGTATGGTACCTGGACGATGCAACCTTGGGTGGGTCAGTAGAGAACGTTCTAACTGACCTAAATAACATCATAACTGACCTCGGCCAGGCCGGGCTAGTGATAAATGACACCAAATGTGAACTTGTTCTCCTCAACCACACACGTGAACAAGAAGAAGAGACTCAGGCCCTGTTCCGAAACATATTGCCAGATGTAAAGATCCTTCAGGAGCACCAGCAAACCCTATTAGGTTCCCCACTAACTCTGGCAGCAATCCCACCAGCACTTCAAGTTAAAAAGGAGGAGCTTCAACGTCTCGTGAGTCGCCTGATACACATCGATGCCCACTCAGCTCTGGCCCTGCTCAAGAACTGTTTCTCCATCCCAAAACTCCAATACCTCCTGCGCACATCGATGACTTACACGAACAACGGCGGCCTCCAAGAATTAGACAGCATAATCCGAGATGCAGTGACCAGCATCACCAACGTGGAATTTAAAGAACAGGCCTGGACACAAGCCACCCTTCCTGTCCGCCTCGGGGGCTTGGGCATACGGAGAGCCTCGGATATTGCCTCCCCAGCCTTTATCTCTTCCCTCATCGCGACCAACGACCTCGTATTGTCCATCCTTTATTCTAAACCCGGAATGACACTTAACGGGGACGTAACAGCAGCGATTAACACCTGGAAGGGAAGTACAGGAGTAGAGGAGGAGCCTCAGGGTACCTCCAGGAGCAAGCAGAAAGCGTGGGATACCATCTCGGCGAAGAAAACTCAAGAAAATCTCCTAACCAATGCAGACCAGGTTGCAAAAGCACGCCTCCAGGCAGCCGCCCGTCCGGAGAGTGGCTTGTGGTTACACGCCATCCCCATCCCACCTCTTGGAACTCACTTGGATGCTGAAGCGCTCCGGGTCGCCATCGCGCTCAGAGTGGGTGCGGCAGTTTGTCACCCACACACTTGCAAGTGTGATGGGAGGATGGATGCTCAAGGTCACCATGCCTTGTCATGTAATTACAACGCAGGCCGCCTGCCAAGACACTCTGCACTAAATGATGTCATAAAACGGGCCCTGCAGAGTGCTAACTGTGCATCAATCCTCGAACCACATGGACTTCACAGAGAAGACGGCAAACGGCCAGATGGGATGACCACTTACCCTTACAAGAATGGCCGGTGCCTCGTGTGGGATGCCACATGTGTTGACACTTTCTCCACAACCAACGCCGCCAGAAACGCCGACGAAGCAGGTGAAGCCGCCCGGATAGCAGAAAATAAAAAGCGAGAAAAATATCAAGCCATCGCCAGAATTCATCAGTTCGAGCCCCTGGCATTCGAAACTTCAGGAGTCTTCGGCCCTACCACCCTTAAGATGGTGAATGAAATAGGCCGTAAAATCAGAGAAGTTTCAGGAGAACCCCGGGAAACCCTCTGGCTCAAGCAAAGACTAGGGATGGCTATCCTCCGGGGCAATGCCACCAGCGTCATGAGCTCAGTTCGACAGGACTGGGTCATGCCACTGCGTGAGGCCCCGGCAGGAGTGGTGTATCCGTAGTCTTTCCACAGTAGGGTAAAACAAAACATAAACTTTATTTGTATGTAACATGTGTGATACACATTAATAAAAGGGGATGTGTCGGATGGTTGAAAGCCACAGTTGCTCGCGCGTTTGGGGCTAGCAACACGTATTATGAAAAACATGCATCCTCCTTCATTCACTGTCCCCCCCTTCACTCACTCAACCCCACAATTTGCCGGAGGATAACAGGTTTTTCACAATACGTAGACGGAGGTCTTTTTATATAAAAACACTAAGATAAAGATAAAGTAAGCAGGGAACTATAAAAGTAGTTAAAGGGAAATTGAAACTATACAATACAAAATATATGGAAAAACCTACAAACTTTACAAAACATCAAAAGTAACTTATAAAACTAAAATACTTGCCAAACTGGCAAAAAATCTATAACAAATTTTTAAGATGAAACTGGAATATACAGAAAAATATAAAATAAACATTGAAAACCCTCACTCACCTAAATACGGTCATCCTGCCAACCCCCAGATCCTTGAGGGGAAGAGAAGTATGTCTTGAGGTAGTCCCGTTGCTCCTTGGCAAGCCTGGTTGCAGTGTTGCGGGACCCAGGGGGCATGTTTCTTCCTACAGGTGGGTCAGTCCTCCAGAGGCCAGGTATGAGTTCGTGGGTGTCTGGGTCCTCGTGATCTACCTCTGCTCGGGGTGGGTTTCGTCCTCGTAGGATGTTGTGCAAAATGCAGGAGGCCAACACAACAACCTCTGCACGCTCAGGTTTTATAGATATGGGAGTGTGCAAAACCCGGAAGCGGTTAGCAAGAATGCCAAAGGCGTTCTCTACCACCCGGCGGCCCCTGCTGAGTCTGTAGTTGTAGATCCGTTCAGGTTTCGAGAGGAATCGTTGGGGGTAGGGCTTCATCATGTAGGGGCGCAGAGGGAATGCATCATCCCCTACCAAGAAGTAGTCCGTGGGTGGTCCATTGTCATCGGTAGAGATGACCTCGGGGGGGGGGGGGCAGTTTGGCAGTCTGTGTTTCAAGCAACTTACACAGAGGGGTTTGTGCAAAGCCACCACCATCAGACTCTGATCCTATGGCCCCAACGTCGACGTAGATGAATTTGTAGTTGGAGTCAACAATTGCCAACAGGACAATGGAAAAAAACTTCTTGTAGTTGAAGTAATATGTGCCACCAAAGGAGGGGTTGCGGATCCGTATGTGTTTGCCATCAATGGCTCCCACACAATGCGGCAGGTTCCATCGTTCCTCAAAGCCGCTGGCAACCTCCTTCCATTCATCAGGCGATTGTGGCGTTTTGAGCTCCTGATCTCCGTAGACAGAGATGATGGCCTGGCATGTGTCTGGAACAATTTGGCTGATGGTGTTGTGGGCAACACGAAAGTTGTATTGCAGGCTCTTATACGAATCACCCGTAGCGAGGAAACGTAGGGTGATGGCCACCCGCAGCCCAGGAGCAATGGGTTTTCGCCAGAACGTAGGTTTCCTTTGAATGATGGGCGTGACACGTTCCACAATCTCATCAAATAGTTGTTTGTCTACCCGGGTGAAGTTCTTGTAGAGTAGTGGACATTCTCTGGCCAACTCTTGCATGAGGTTCTCATAATGGCCTTGTTCAAGCCTCCGTTGTAGATATGGCCACACCCACACTGTCCTCTTGGTCCTTTTCTTCTTTTGTTCCTCTTGATGGATGGAGTTTGCTATTGCAAGTAGTTTTAAGACATCTATGTAGGCAATGATGCATTGTATGAGCCGCGTGTTATGCCTAATCTCCGGTTTGATTAAGGAGTTCACATATTTGAACTCCTCCAGGATGAATTCCGTTATGTTGTTCATGGTGCAGAGGAATGAGTGGGAATGGGAAAGGTGTGGCCATTCATGCCCTTTTGTACTTCCCAGATAGCAACCCCGACAGACGTGGTTGACAAAGACTGTCTTTGTCTGTGTTTGGTCAGACGGGGTGTGCTTACGATTGGCCGGAACCGGTCCAGGTACGACCTAACAAATCCCACGCCGTGCGGCCTCAGCTACGCCGGTCGTGTGGGGGTGTGGCATGGGCGTGGCCTGTTTTCCAGCAAATCGGGCAGCCCATTAGGTTGAACGGGGCTATGCCTACGCACGGCGCAAACACGTACGTAGTTCACTACGCCTCCATTACGTCTGACGTAACACTGGCCCCGTTACGCTACGTCTGTCGGGAAGTGCAATAGACGTAGAAGAACGGGCGTTCATCGGCAAAAACTACTCGCGTCTTTGCGATACGCCGGACGGGAGCTGACGGGAGCAATATACGTGAATGTGTGACCCCACCATTAAGGTACCTCGTTACCGTAGACGATAACTCTGTAGGGCGTTGGTGCTTTTGTTGTCTGGAGCATATAGTATTTGGGACTGGAATCGAGCGTGTCATTGTCACTTAAGCCATTTCTGTCCTACGATCAAGAATCCCGAATATGTATTGCCGATCCAGCCGTAACACTATACAAATTGTTCACTCACACAGATATTGCCTAAACTACATACATTCGTCACTCCCACAGATATTTCCTAAACTATAATAAACTTGTCTACTTGTATTGTGAATAAAAGAAGGTAAAGGTACCATTGTGCTGACAGGCTCATGGTAAAGATAAATGTTTAGTCGTAGGCTAGTGTTTAAAGTGATAAGTATAAGGAGATAGTTCATATTGTACAATCTATACCACTATTTTATATATATATATATATATATATATATATATATATATATATATATACTTTTGGAGTATGTTGCGCCATGTTGGCTTCAATCACACAGGAAAGATAAAATATTATATATAAATTGTCGAAGAATGTATTCCTTTGATTAGGAGGACATTGAGTTACGAGTATCATTTGAGAACTCATATATGTCTCCATTTTATAGAAGCTAGTAGGCCGGTAGGAAAACTTAATTAAATGTTTTAGATGATAAATTGGAAGAGTTATGGGACTAATAAACAACATTCATATTATTACCATGAAAGTAAGTTACCAAGGATGGTAGCTAAAACTGAATAGGTAGGCCTACTCTAGTATTATCATGTTTGTTTTACACCAATCAACTTCACATCTAAACTCAATTAATTAAATCAACAAATACATGTGGCACTCCGAGGACTCGAACCCAGGATACTCACATATAAATTCCGCGCACTATGCATTACGCTATCAAGACAGTTATGCGGAAACAAATATTCACATAATGATTATAGAAACGAATCTTTCGAAACAAAGCTACCAATGGAAATTGGAAATGTGTATTTAGTAGTCAGGTACATTTACCTGATAGCTGCGACCTTTGTAAATAATTATTTCCACAAAACATCATCATCTCTATATCCACTTCTCCTGACAGTCCTTCTCTCCTTCCCTTTATTTTCCTTCCTTTCATCTTCCTTCTCTTCCTTCCCACCTTCTACTCCTCCAACCATTCTTCCTCCTCCTCCACATCCTTCCATTCATCTTCCACCCATCCCCCCTCCTCCTTCCATTAATTTTCCTCTCACTCCATCCCCTCCCACTCCTCCTCTCCCTTCATCTTCCTCCCACTCGCCCTCCTCCTCCTCCTCCTCCACCTATCCCTTCATCCCCCTTCCATTTAGCCTCCGCCTCCTCCTTCCTAATTAAGAGAAAGAAGCTCCCCCCCCCCCCCCCCCAGCAAATGAAGGCGGGCCAAAAAGTAATCCTAGCCTCCTCCTTTACCGACTCCTGCCTTGCTGTGGGTAATTACTAATCTGTGGGAGAGAGAGAGAGAGAGAGAAGTAGAGGTTCTTATGTGAGTGTAAATGGGTGGATGTGTGGGGGGAGGGGTGTATATGCATGTATGTATGTATGTTACTCAGTTACTTGTTCGTCAAGGGGAATCCACGCAATGCGAGCTAAGCTCATTATTATCGCGCCTCCTTAACTGGGAATGTATTGCGTGAAATGCATGTTAAGTGTTTTATGTACTGTTGGAATGGCTGTGTGTGTAGTCTGTATTTTAGCCAATTGGCGACATCGGAAACGAAGGCTTAGGGTGGATCTGTATGGTACCATTCTCACTATAGACGGTACCGTCTCGCCCGAAGGCTTAGGTAGCCATCAGCTTAGGTGAACCATATGATACCCATCTCGCCTTGTACCATTTTTGCCAACCCCAGATGGGACGTCACAACGTCGTCCACTTATTCCAGGTACCTATTTACAGCTAGGTGAACTGAGGCTAACACATGAAAGGAGACAAGCCCAATTTGTCTCCGCCCGGCCGGGGATTGAACCCCCGGCCCCTCGTGTGTGAGACGAGAGCTCTACCACTAGGCTACGGGCTGTATGTGTGTGTGTGTGTGTGTGTGTGTGTGTGTTATGAGAAAGAGAGATAGAGATTGATTAGTATAACGGTACCTACTGCACAAAGAGCCATTATTATTTGTGGAGGGGGGGGGGGGGGGATGTCAGCGTAAATTAACTATACGTTACTCGTTTCTGTTCCGGTACCATATGAATGTAATGACAAAGTCTCTCATTAGTCCGTCCATTACTTTTTGACAAGTCCTGCTGACAGACAAATAGACAAGCAGAAAATCAGACGGATAGACAAACTCACAGATAAATAGACAATCAGACAGACAGCGACAGTCACATAATCTCCGCAAACATTATATGGCTGAGATAATATAAACCTACATAACTGAACCCACAGCAACAACAACAAAAACAGCAGCAACAACAACTGCAACAACAGCAACAACAACAACATAAACTGCTGCAACAACAACAACGAACAACCATAACAACAATACCAGCAACAACAACAGTAACAACAACAACAACAACAACCCTAACAACAACACCACCATAGGCAAGTGAAGCAACAAAGCCAACAAGCAATAATAACAATATGTGCAACACTAGGGAGAGCACAGTCATAGTTGTCACCATAAAGACAGACATGTACACCATATAGCAGCAACAACAACAACAACAACAACAACAACCCTAACAACAACACCACCATAGGCAAGTGAAGCAACAAAGCCAACAAGCAATAATAACAATATGTGCAACACTAGGGAGAGCACAGTCATAGTTGTCACCATAAAGACAGACATGTACACCATATAGCAGCAACAACAACAACAACAACAACAACAACAACAACCCTAACAACAACACCACCATAGGCAAGTGAAGCA
>JBAKBP010009266.1:0-30000 GCA_037953745.1 Lithodes maja | reverse complement strand
TACACCATATAGCAGCAACAACAACAACAACAACAACCCTAACAACAACACCACCATAGGCAAGTGAAACAACAAAGCCAACAAGCAATAATAACAATATGTGCAACACTAGGGAGAGCACAGTCATAGTTGTCATCATAAAGACAGACATGTACACCATATAGCAGCAACAACAACAACAACAACAACAACAACCCTAACAACAACACCACCATAGGCAAGTGAAGCAACAAAGCCAACAAGCAATAATAACAATATGTGCAACACTAGGGAGAGCACAGTCATAGTTGTCACCATAAAGACAGACATGTACACCATATAGCAGCAACAACAACAACAACAACAACAACCCTAACAACAACACCACCATAGGCAAGTGAAGCAACAAAGCCAACAATCAATAATAACAATATGTGCAACACTAGGGAGAGCACAGTCATAGTTGTCACCATAAAGACAGACATGTACACCATATAGTCAGAGGTGTACAGGCTATTACATTGTAGACGGGGGAGCTTACATCCACACATATACATATACCATACACATTTAAATACAGAGTATATACTGTACTGTATACAGCATATATAACACATATAATAGTTACATAAAGTATGCATACATACATACAAACATACGTATGTACAATCATTCATTCATGCATTCATACATAGATACATACATAATATAGACGCATACATATACATGTTCTTCCTAATATATATCTCAAAACGGAACTGAACAAAGTTTATTGACTTTTCAGTTATTTATATTTTGTAAAATTTGGCGACTCCCTTTCCCTGTGCCATACGCATTGTTTTATTAAATTTATAAATACATAAATAAATACAGAATACAAATATATATACATCTATCTATCTATTTATATGCTCAGGCCCAATCCCCATTTTGGGGGTAGCCGACTCAAGACAGAGCAAGAACAGGGAAAACACAAAAACAACATAAAACAAAAAATAAACTTATTATTATTATTATTATATGAGATGCCGAAGTCTCCAACCAGGGTGCAGAAACACCATCAAGATCAATCCACACAAAACACCCGGAGGCACTGGAGAGAGACTATGGCAACTTAGGAAAAAATAAAAACATACACTGTATACTGTACTGTACATATACACATATTAAACACAGATAACATATTATGCAGTGGAGGATATCAAGCTTAAATATAATACAATAAAATAGAATAAAATAAGTTTAAAAATTAGAATTAATGCTGCAAAAAAGCATTAACTCTAGACTTAAAAATGGAGATATTAGCTGAATTGACTAGCTCATTTGGCAACTTATTCCACAAGTCAACCATGGCCGGCACAAAACACAGTGAAAACTATGTAGTAGAAAAATTAACACGGCTCATGGCAAGATAATTAAGATTGCTTGTGAATCTAGTTGCACGAGCCCGGACATAGGGCCCAGGCAGAACCCCATGTAAGGGATGCTGAGGGTTGTTAAAAACTTTAAATAAAAGACTAAGGGCACCAACTTTACGTCGATGACACAGATCAAGAGACAAATTAGGTAGAATAAAACTGATGGAATTTAGCGACCTGTCAAGCAACTTGAGATGGCAGTCAGCTGCTGACAACCAGACAGGTGAGCAGTACTCGAAATGTGGCAAAATAAAAGCATAAAAAGACTTGATAACTGTGGCGTCACAAGCAAATGTTTTATAAACCTTGCGAAGCAGACCAATTTTTTGGGAAATGGAAGAGGAGAAAGAACGAATATGCGTTTCAAAAGTAAGTTTGGGATCAAGAGTAACTCCTAACAAACGCAGAGTATCCACATTCTCAATTTGCTCGCCAGAAACTTGTAGATAAGGATGGGGAGGATCCAAGGTATGAGATCTGCTGATGATAATGGAGTGTGTTTTACTAGCATTAAGTTTCATGCCCCAAAGTTCACACCATGATGTAATTTTGGCTAAATCCCTATTCAGAGCAGTAGCAATTACGTGTCGATCTATTGGTGATGCAATTGACGCATATAAAGTTGTATCATCAGCATAGGAGATTAGTTTATTTTCAAGCTCGGAACACAGGTCAGCAGTAAAAATAATAAAAAGCAAAGGCCCAAGGACACTGCCTTGTGGAACACCAGAAACAACAGTAACAGAAGGGGAATGACACCCATCAATGACCACAGACTGAGATCTTTTCGTCAAAAAATCTTCAAAGATCCTTAAAAAATTGCCACCAATACCAATAAGCTGTAACTTAAACAGAAGTGCTTTATGGTTGACTAAATCAAAAGCAGAACTAAAGTCAATAGCCACAACGCGAGACTCATGTCCCTGGTCCAATGAAGATTGCAAGTCATGGGTGAGTGTCAGAAGTGCATCACATGTACCCAGTCCCTTACGAAAACCAAACTGTGAGTTTGGTATCAAATTATGACTATTACAATAAGAGGAAAGGCGTCTGGACAAAAGCCTCTCATAGAGCTTGGATAGGATAGGTGTAATGGAGATAGGGCGATAGTCATTAGGAGATGATGAGGCAGTATTTCCCTTTGGAATAGGAGTGATAATAGCCTTACGCCAGCAAAGAGGAAAACTACCTGATTTCAAAAGCAACCTAAACACCACTGCCAATTTAGGTGCCAAGACCACTGCAACCTTTTTAAAAAAGAGAGGGAAAAAACCATCCGGGTCTGTGCCACCATAGGTATCAAGATCCAGCAAGTACCTTTTCAGTTCAGCTGACTTGAATGCCATTGAATTGAGGTTGGGTCTAGGGAAACATGTCAATGGCAAAGACAATTCCTGATTACTCTGCTTATTAATAAAAATATTAGATAGAATATTGGCCTTCGATAATGGATAAAAAGAGATGGAGCCATCAGAATCACAAAGAGGAGGCATGGAGGAATCTATTCCAAATAAAGAGGATTTCAAAGCGGACCACCATTTATGAGGCTGTGTAGCTCCTGCCAGAACATCCTGAAGATGGGAGTTATAATCCCTCTCAGCACCATCATAAACTCTCTGCGCAGCTGCCCTTTTAAAAACATAATTTTCCCAATGCAAAGGGGTTTGATTACGCCTCCATAGACGATATGCAGCCTGTTTGTCATCAAATGCACGCTTGCAGTCATCATTAAACCATGCTTTATCCCTGATACGAGACTTAATTGTCTTTGATGGAACTCTTTTGCGAAGGATACCAAGAAGGGAATTGTTGAGAGCTGAAACCGGGTCATGAAATCTTAGTATGTGATTCCACTCAATATTACAAACATCATTACAAACGTTGTCCCAGTTAACCCGGGATTTAAGGTAGACTTTACGTGAGAGAGTAATATCAGGAGCAGAAAAATCAAGATTAATTTTACACATGATGGCATTGTGGTCGGAAGTGCCAACAGGTACAAGAACGGAGGTTTCTACAACGCCAGGAATGTCTGTTAGTACTAGTTCAAGACAATTTCCAGACATATGAGTAGGTCCTTGGATTAGCTGTTCACAACCAGATAAGTTTGCAAAATCCAATGCAGCGTGACCATTTCTATTAGTTGGAGAGACCGAGTTCAACCACTCTTGATGATGCGCATTGACATCACCAACAAAAATAAAAGATGATTTGACATCTACAGACTGTATTGAAGCCATGGCTGTTAAAAGGCAGTCATATATGTCATTGTTAACATCAGGATTTCTGTACAGGCTAAAAATGTAATGATTATGATACTTGCTGGAAACTTTAACTAACTGCATCTCATGGCATTACAAATATGCTTAGTTAAGTGCTGAGCATTATACCCAGATCTAATATACAAGCTCATTCCACGAGCACGAGGAATGAATCACGCCGAATAAGAACTGGTTTACGAAGTTAGGTATAAGAAGTTCAGAATAATCTCTATCACCAGAGACAAGGGTTTCAGAACAAAAGACAATATCATAATCAACAGATGCCAATGTAAGATCCTTGATGTTCTTATAGAGACCACGAATATTGGAATAAAATACACGACAACTTGTAGCAAGTTGTCTGTGAGGACCGGGATTATCTTCTATATCACCGGACAAAAGTAGAAACAAAAACAGAAAAAGTTGAAAGCAATCCATATACAAATACATAAAGATGGATATACACAGGTCGACCCAGACGGAGCATCACATCTGGGTAAGGTATAAAACAAGCCCCAAAGACACCATATCCAGGGGGGAGCAGTAGCGGTGGATTTTATTGTTTAGAAAAGACTAGAAACAGAAAAAGAATGCCAAATCTCCTGAAATCCACCAGACTCAAAGTCTTCCTCATTGGCCTGCTAACCACCGTGGGGAAAAAACAGGAGATTGCAGGAAAAGGAAGGAAAGTTGTTGTATAGCACCAAACAGTTGTTGTATAGCACCAAACAGTTGTTGTATAGCACCAAACAGTTGTTGTATAGCACCAAACAGTTGTTGTATAGCACCAAACAGTTGTTGTATAGCACCAAACAGTTGTTGTATAGCACCAAACAGCAGGGATGGATGTAAACGGACAATGGAAGACCTTGGTGCAGGCTATGGCAACATCCTAAACATCCATCATGGTAAAATACCATAAGTTTGCTAAATGGCCGTTGACTAATATATACAGTAGTTCATCCGCCCTTTGACAGGTATTGCTTTTAGTCCTGCAGGGTGTCTAGCCACCCACCCTCCAAGTGAGGACCCGGTTTAACACAGATAAAAAACACAAACTCACACACATCCAGGTCACCCAGGAGAAGACCCAGAGACCAGGGTTACCAAGGTCGCTCCAGCACTCCCATCGGCCCCTGACCACCCGGAGAGGTTCCGATCTCGGCAGGCAGACATGCAGCGGAGCCAAAGCCACAAGCCCTCCCACCACACTTCCAGGCACACCCTTCATATTAATCGTCCCCCGGGCCAGGCGCCTGATGGACTATTATCTAGTCGAACTTGCGCCCGACCCCTTACTCCAAATGACCACGTGTTCACTCAACTCTCTTATTGTTTCTATAACAATGAACTTAAGAATGTACATAATTGGATAACTACCAATAAACTTACACTAAATATTAATAAAACTAACTTTATAGTCTTTCACAGAAACAAAAACGTTCCAAATGATATGCAACCAATTAAATTTGGCAATCAATTCAGTGAGAGAAGTGAGAGCGTTAAGCTTCTGGGATACGGTGGACAGAAAACTGTCTTGGAACTTACACATAAAGGACGTAACAAATAAACTAAATAAACAATGTGGTATACTGTATTAACACGCCAATGTCTTGACTTAAATCCTAAAGCTTTTATATTATTCAGTAATTTATCCATTTCTCTTATACTGTCATACAGTATGGGGAGCGACGGGTAAAAGTAAATTACAACCTGTTGAAGTTGCACAAAGAAAAGTTATACGAACAATTACATTTAGATCCAAATATGCTCACACCAATGAATTATTTCGACAACTTAATCTCTTAAAATGTGTAGATATTAACATATTTTGCAGTGCTATCTTTTGTATACAAAGCATTACATGGCTATAAACAATGTGGAATTATTTAGACATCGTGAAAATGAAAGGTATGCATTAAGAAATATAAATTCTTTAAATATTCCCCTAATGACCTCTAGACAATCCCAGACATCAATAAAATACCATGGTGCGAAAGTTTGGAATCAGTTGTCTCCTGAATTACAAAATAAACCACTCTGCCTAGTTTCAAAATATCACTCAAATCTTCACTAATGTCTAAATATTAATCTTACTTAACATTTGACAATAAAACTGCCACAACCCTAAATTACAATCACCTTTATATCGGAAACAAATTAAGATACTGTTCTGGTGTTGATCAATATGTAGGTACCGTACTGTATATTAAGGCTGGGGTTTTGCTCTACCCACAGCGGTCTGGGTGGGGGGTGGTTTGGGGTGGTGGCTAGGTAATTATACCTGGCCACTGTTCCGAATCCCTTCTTGCTGTGGCTGCGGGGCTGGGGCTGTGCCTCATTAGCTATAATTATATAATATTATATGTTTTAATAATCTTACTGTATGTAAAATAACCATCGAGTTGTATTCAAGGTGCCTTTAAGAGAGATTGTTCTCAAAAGGCGCAGCCATGATATTATTTTATTGTAAAATTAACATATATTGTATGTTTGATTGGCAAAATAAAAATTAATAATAATAATAATAATAAAACTATTCACAAGCATTCTCCATTCACTCCTGTCCACCACCACTTCCCCTGCCTGATCTATAGTCATTCCTCTATCATCCAAAGCCTTTCTTACACAGTCTCTCCATCTCAATGGGGGTCTTCCTGCCCTTCTATCTCCCCTTGTACCTGACTCACATACATACATAAATAATAATAAATACAACCACCACCTCGGCAAACTTTCAGATCACATCCCTCCATCTGGTTCTCTGTCCACCTCAATTGCTAGCTCAAGATCAACGTTCGCACTTTGTCGCTCTGGTAGCCTATATTTTAGTATAGCTAATAAGAATACTATAGATATACATATACTGTATATAGCACTAAGAATACAGTCGTGCATAATTGAAAGGGCAATCCAATTATAAAATTTGAACCTTTAATGCCAAGTTCAGAAGCATTAAATTTTGTGTTATAATAAAGCAATGCACTGGCTCGTTTGCGTTCGATACAAAATCAAATGGGTGCTTATGTATCACTTGGACGAGATGGAAACTGCACACTTCTTTCATCACGTTCCCTATTTTCTTGGCCTTCAAATTGCTCTCTCTCTCTCTCTCTCTCTCTCTCTCTCTCTCTCTCTCTCTCTCTCTCTCTCTCTCTCTCTCTCTTACTTACTGTATTAAATCTCGTTACTTTTACCCTTAGCCTCTTCCTCGCCCCTGAAAAAACTTCGCCATTAATATGCATCTAATATGGCACTAAACATCATGAATTATTTATGAGAGAGAGAGAGAGAGAGAGAGAGAGAGAGAGAGAGAGAGAGAGAGAGAGAGAGAGAGAGAGAGAGAGAGAGAGAGGGGGGGGGGGGGCTGTGCTAATAACAAGGCCTTTTTACTCGGCTATATTATTTATATTCTACACCGCTCGTTGCTGTCACCATTTTATCCTATTACGTCCATTCTCCTTATAATTAATATTTCGCTCCCAGCTTATGTATTACAGGTGTGTGTGTTTATGAACCCCTCCTCCTACCTCTATATGTATGTCTGTGTCTGTTTGTCTGTTTATAAGAACATAAGAACATAAGAAAATGGGAGTCTGCAGAAAGCCGATTGGCCTAAGCAAGGCAGATCCCTGTCCCACACAACCCCAGTTTAATTACAAAGCCCAATTATAGGCTCAACACTCTAATACCCTGAGGATCATCTTACCAAAACGGTTAGAGATTAACGCAGGATTATGGGGGTATGCAGAGAATTTAGATTTATGTATTATAGAGAAGAACCCCCTCCCTATATCTTTATGTATGTCTGTGCCTGTTTATGTATTATAGGAGTGTGTGTGTTAATTAATCCCATCCTACCTCTACTGTATATGTATGTATGTGTCTGTCTGTGTCTGTTTATGTATTAGTCTGTGTCTGTCTGTGTCTCTGTATGTATTATAGGAGTGTGTGTGTTAATTAATCCCATCCTACCTCTACTGTATATGTATGTATGTCTGTGTCTGTCTGTGTCTGTTTATGTATTATAGGAGTGTGTGTGTTAATTAATCCCATCCTACCTCTACTGTATATGTATGTATGTGTCTGTCTGTGTCTGTTTATGTATTATAGGAGTGTGTGTGTTAATTAATCCCATCCTACCTCTACTGTATATGTATGTATGTGTCTGTCTGTGTCTGTGTATGTATTATAGGAGTGTGGGTGTTAATTAATCCCATCCTACCTCTACTGTATATGTATGTATGTGTCTGTCTGTGTCTGTTTATGTATTATAGGAGTGTGTGTGTTAATTAATCCCATCCTACCTCTACTGTATATGTATGTATGTGTCTGTCTGTGTCTGTTTATGTATTATAGGAGTGTGTGTGTTAATTAATCCCATCCTACCTCTACTGTATATGTATGTATGTGTCTGTCTGTGTCTGTTTATGTATTAGTCTGTGTCTGTCTGTGTCTCTGTATGTATTATAGGAGTGTGTGTGTTAATTAATCCCATCCTACCTCTACTGTATATGTATGTATGTGTCTGTCTGTGTCTGTTTATGTATTATAGGAGTGTGTGTGTTAATTAATCCCATCCTACCTCTACTGTATATGTATGTATGTGTCTGTCTGTGTCTGTTTATGTATTAGTACAAAGGAGTACAAAGGAAATCAAGCAACAACAGATCTAGTGACCCTTCTAGGCTGCTTGTCCTCCAAAACACTGAGGATCAAGTGTCCAAACAGTGGTTTAGAGTGGGTAAGGGAACATTAGAAAGGGAACTACTGCCCTGCCACTAACGTGGCAGGACTAGGAAGTTAGTAGGGGACATATGGGTTAGTAACTGAGGGGAGGATAAAGTTATTCATTTACAAACGCAGTCAGTCGCGGGTTTGATGCGAGATATTTGTCTAGGCGGAATTTAAATGAATCAACGGTGCTGCAGTCTATAACGTTTCGGGGAAGCCCATTCCACAAGTTGACAACTCGATTGAAGAAGAAATTCTTAGATTCGTGCGAGTTAAAAGATTTACCAATAATTTTGCAACCGTTTCCCCGTGTGTAATTAGATTGGTCGATAGTGAAGTACTTACTACAGTTCATATTGTCGATGCCTTTGATGATTTTGAACACTTGAATTAAGTCGCCTCTTAATCTGCGCTGGGTTAAAGGAAATAGATTTAATTCTCTAAGACGCTCTTCGTATGGTTTGTTCTTTAGGCTAGGTATCATTTTGGTAACTCTACGTTGAACTCGTTCTAGCTTGTTTATATCTTTTTGGTAATAAGGGCACCAGGATTGAACGCAGTATTCCAGAAGAGGGCGGACTAAGGAATTGTAAAGGGTTAGGATAACTTCTTTGGATTTATGCTCAAATGACCTGCCTATAAAGCCAATTATTTTGTTTGCCTTCTTAACAACTTCTGAACATTGTTGACTCGGTTTTAGGTTACTCGATATTGTTACTCCCAGATCAGTTTCTCTGTTTACATTCTTAAGCTGAGTGCCATTCATCGAATAGTTTGCTTTCTCATTTAGGTATCCGACATGTAGTACTTTACATTTATCCGCATTGAAACTCATTTGCCAAATTTGGGCCCAACATGACAATTTATCTAGATTGTGTTGCATATCGTCAACTTGTTCTTTTGAGAGTACGCTATTTGCAATTTTTGTATCGTCAGCAAATTTTGAGATTGTGCAGGTGAGACCCTCATCTATGTCGTTGATGTAAATTAGAAAGAGAATTGGTCCTAGTACCGATCCCTGGGGTACCCCGCTACTTACATTGGTCCATTTAGATGCCTTACCGTTTATGACTACTCTTTGCTTTCTGTTGTTGAGCCAATTTTCTATCCATTTCAACACACCGTCTTGTATTCCATGCGCTTTTAGTTTTAGCAGTAAACGTTTGTGGGGAACTTTGTCAAAGGCCTTTTGAAAATCAAGGTATATAATATCTACAGCTTTACTCTCATCGTAGAGGTTGAGGATATCGTGGAAGAAGTCTAAGAGGTTTGTTAAACAGGAACGTTTTTTACGAAAGCCGTGTTGAGTATCTTTAAGTATGTTATTTTCCTCTAAGTGATTTACGAGTCTGTCTCGTATGACCGTTTCTAGCATTTTACATACAACTGAGGTTAAGCTAATTGGACGATAGTTACTGGGTAGGGATTTGCTGCCTTTTTTGAATATCGGTGTTACGTTGGCTAGCTTCCACTGATCAGGCATAGTTCCAGACTGCAAGGATTTATTGAATAGTAATGTCAGTGGTTTGGAGAGCTCATTCTTAGCTTCCTTTAGAACTCTAGGCGAGATTGTATCAGGTCCTGGCGTTTTATTTACTTTGAGTTTATCTAAACAATTCAATACTTCTCTCTCTGTAACGGTGATATTGCTTAGAACATCTGAATTATCAATCTGAATCGGCGATGGTGTAGGGATATCACTGAGATCTTCGGTTGTAAAAACTGATGCAAAGAAGGTATTGAGGGCATTACTCATTTGTACTTCGTCTTTGGTGTATTCTCCTTTTTCATCGACTAACGGTCCAACAGTTGAAGTAACTACTTTTTTCTTTCTGATATAACTATAGAATTCTTTCGGGTTTGTTTTACTTTGATTCGCAATATGTAACTCTAAGGTCTTTTTACTTTGCTTAATTAACTTTTTGGCTTTGCGTCGTAGCTCTACAAATTTCACCCGTTCTTCGTCATTTTGTGAGGATTTTAATCTATCATTAGCAAATTTTTTAGCAAGCAGGCAGTTTGAAATATCTTTATTCCACCATTTGGGCTTATTATTATGGCCTGGACGCCGTATTTTCGATGGTATGCAGTCTTGCACTGCTTTTAGGTAAGTGGTTTCGAATAACTTCCAAGATGTATTTATGTCGTTATTGTTAATTAAAAAGCTCCAGTCAGTTTCTTTAAACATAGCTCTAAGTTTATGGAAGTTTGCTTTCTTGAAATTAGGGACTTTTTCGATGCTACTATTTGGTTCGTTACTAGTAAACTTTAAAGTGAAAGTTATCGTACGATGGTCGCTGTTACTGAATTCATCACCAACATTCAAATTCTCTATCAATTCTTCTTTTGTTGCAAGTACAATGTCAAGAACGTTATTACCACGGGTCGGCGTTCGAACAAATTGATAAAGCGAACTCTCTTGCAAGTTCGTATACAAGTCATGTCCGGAGTGTGAAGTAAGAGTATCGCCCCACTTGGTCACAGGTAAATTAAAGTCGCCAAAAATTACGGTATCTTGTGAGTTACTTACATCTGCAATTTGTTCGTAAATTTCTCGGTCAGTTTGCACTGATTGAGCTGGAGGTCTGTATATTAACGCAAGTATTATTTTTGTACCTTTATTATTCTTTATTAGCACAAAAGATGTGTCGACGTTCACAATTTGAGGTTTTGACACGAGGGTCGGGTTAAGACTTTCTTTGATATAAAATAAAACGCCACCTCCATTTTTATTTATTCGGCTGTTCTCAAACATTACATAACCGGGAAGTGAATACTCTGCTAAAAAGTCTCTATCTTCTGTATTGAGCCAAGATTCTGTTATGCCAATCACATCATAATTTTCTGTAAACACTAGTTCCTCTAAATCTGAAAATTTATTGCGTATGCTACGAGCGTTTGCATAGAAAACCTTTAAAGTTGCGGTTTTAGAACTCGCATTACGTTCTTTCATCGAATTATTGGTTCTGGTCGGATCTACATTTACATTCATGGCTGTCCTCGGTCCTCGGTCGTTATCCCTGACGGTTTTGAATTTGGGTCGTGTTGGTGGAGATTTATCCAAATTCGCGGTTCTTGACGGATTAGTATTTAATTCCTTTGTAGGTTGCCGTCCTCGCTGTCTTCGGTCCTCCTTCCTGGTTGTCCTGTGCTGAGTCGATTTCTTCTCCGAAAATCCTTCACCGCATCGTTGAGAAGACGCCCAAAACGTGCTGCTCCCACCTGGTTCAGATGAACTCCATCGTCCGAAAACAAATAGTCATCGTAGTAGAAATTGTCCCAGGTGTCGACGAATCCCACGTTCTCCTTCCTGCAGAGGTTTGCTAGACAACGATTTGTGCTGGTGGCTATGTTGTAAAATCGGCTCTCTACACCGAGCCGGGGGACGATTCCTGAGACGATGATCCTTGATGACTTCTCCTTAAACGACTTGATCAGCTGCTGGTACTTTAAAAGCAAATCTTCCGACCGGGTTCGCTGCACATCGTTGGATCCAACGTGGATGACGTACATTGTATTAGCAGGGGCCAGCTTTGATACTTCGTCAACTGCTGCAACTACGTCATCCACACCACCACCAGGGATACAAAAACGCTTCCTGGTCTTAGGTGCCCTGGCGCAAAACTCTGTGAGCTGACCACGTATCATCGAGTCTCCCACGAGCCGGACTTCTTCTATTTCCTCTTCGTCATCTGAGTCTGCGAGTATCTGGAAACGGTTTTGACACTCGGTAATCGGTATGTGTTTCCTGGTCTTGGGGCAAACGTTGTTCCTCACGACACGGAAGTTGTCTTGAGGGGGAAGAGAGTCACTATTTGTATCTTGAGTATCGGATACATCAGCTGAAGTGGCTACTGTAGGCGTTGAATTGTTGGCAGTTGACGTTGGGGCGTTGGTGGCTGCTGGAGTTGCGGTGACAATTGAAGTTTGTGGTACTCCAACGTTGAGTGTTACAAACTCTTGGAGTGATTCCAGCTTCATGGTGAGGACGTTGATCTTGTTGTAGGCTTCGTCTAATTTCACTGTAAAATTCTCTCGTTGCTGGCAGAGCCGGCAGTCTTGAAGATCGATAGTAGCAAACATGGACTCACCAAACCTACCGGCGCAGTTCGCACAAGCGCGAGGCATGGTGACAGTCACTTTCTTCAGATCACTTCACTCACTTAAAAAACAATTCACTCACTTTAAAACACTTCACTCACTTTAAAAACACTTCAATCACTTCAACCGAAAACAAATATGCTGAAATACGCAGAAATAGGTTATCAGGGGTGATAGCCTAACCGAAAACAAAAATGTTGAGATACGCAGAATTAGGCTTCCAGGGGCGATAGCCTAACCAAAAGTTGTTTTTTTTTTAAATTGAAATACGCAATAATAGGCTACCAGCGTTGAATAGCCTAACCGAAAATAATAAAATTGAAATTCGCAGAAATAGGCTACCAGGTGTGATAACCTAACCTTAAACAAATATATGTATAACAGAATATGTAACTAAATATAAAATTCACCAAATAGAGATTATATAAAAATAAAGTGTGACTGCACACAAGGGGTTAATATACTGTGTCAACAGATGGCCCTGGTGTCACTGTAGCCTAGTAAAGCAGTAGCCTACTCTTTTTAGATAAAAAAAGTGTATCAGTCAAAGGTTATTACAAGAACGTGCAAGCAACAACTAAAATTACAGATATATACTGTATAGCTACAGTAGGATGCTAAATACAATATCTACAAGAGTTAATAATAAAACAGATTGGCTGGCTATAGGCTAGGCTAGGTTTGGGTTAGGTCAAAAGCTTGGCAGGTTGGGTTAGGCTAGGTTAGTTTGTACAAATACCACCCTTAGCTTAAAGTAAAATCAGTCTGAGGAGAAAAAGTCAAGAATATATCTAGGGGGAAAAGATAAATGAATGCACTTAAATTTGGTACAAAATTTGCTGGAATTTAATGTATAATCCCCCCAAAAGGTTTGTTTACAAAATGGCGTCGGCGTTAGTCTCTGTAGGCAGGTTAGTTAGTAAACAATATTGTTTATTAGCAAATTAATATGCAAAGCTTTACTTACATACAAGGCAGTTGTGGGTAGTGAGTTGTCAACGCCAACAGATGGCATGTGTGGTAACTCGTTCCCAAGCATTTAAGGTATCACAGCCTATTTCCCAGGCCACAGAACAGCGGAGGAAGGGAATTAAGGAGAAGCGGAAGGCTGGGAAAAGTTTGAAGAGTTTAGAACCAGTGGCTCTCCCAAAAGACCCAATAGCAGGACCTTTGACCGAGTCTGTTGTAACTCCAGTGCCTTACACAGTTGATAAAGTAGTGGAGGAGGCAGAGACTCAGAGACAGCACCGTTACCTGCAGCGAGAAAACCGGATGTCTAAGTTGGATGTTGGGGGAGGGCATGAGTTGTTGACAAAGCAGTTAGACATGTTGGCTCCCACAGACATTCGAAAGTTGCAATTGGAGGATCCAGAGGTTTTGCAGTGTACCAATGGGGCTGTGGAGTTAGAAGAAGATGGGGATGCAAAGGCAGGGGATTTTTTTTTCGTTAATGGAATTTTATACCACCGATATCAAGATCCTAAAAGGAACTGGGAGGGCGGATCAGGTACAGTTGACCAGCTGGTCGTGCCAGAGGGCTGCAGGGAAAGTTTGCTTAGGTTGGCTCATGATTCTCCATTATCAGGACATTTGGGTGCCAAGAAAACGGTGGCGGCTTTGGGGAAATTGTTTTGGTGGCCGGGGATGAAGTGTCATGTGCAGTCATGGATAAACTCATGTGATATTTGTCAACGTGTCGGGAAACCGAACCAAGTTATTCCCAAGGCTCCGTTACACCCTATTCCTGTGATTGGGCCACCCTTTAGTAAAATTATTGTTGACATGGTTGGTCCACTCCCTCCCACTAAGGCTGGAAATAAATTTTTGTTAATCATAATGGGTGTTGCCACTAGATACCCCAATGCATACCCTATGAAAAATGGAATGGCTAAGACGGTAGTCAGTAACTTGTTGTGGTACTTCTCAAGGTACGGGTACCCGGAGGAGATTCAGTCTGATCAGGGATCTAATTTCACCTCCAACATGTTCAAGCAAACAATGCAACAGCATGGGATACGAGCAGTAGTATCGTCAGCGTATCACCCTGAGAGTCAAGGGGTGCTGGAGCAGTGGCATGCTACACTTAAAAGCATGCTCAGGTGTTATTGTGCTGACAACGGTATGGATTGGGATCTTGGATTGCCTTATGTGCTGTTTGCTGCTCGGGAGGTACCTGGTGAGAGCCTGGGATTTAGTCCAAACGAGCTGATTTTTGGACACTGTGTCAGGGGCCTCCTTAACATGCTGAAAGAAATTTGGGAGGGGACTGTGCAGCCTTGTCCATTATTAAAGTATGTGCTTGAAAGCCGTGAGCGCATGCATAAGAGTCTGGAGATGGCAGGTAGAAATTTGACAGAATCACAAGCTTTGATGAAGGACAGGTATGATTGCAAAGTGAGGCTCCGGAAGTTCACTGTAGGACAAGAGGTATTAATTTTGTTGCCTTTGGTTGGTAACCCCCTCTCTGCGAAGTACACTGGACCTTATACAATTGTAGAACAAATTTCAGACTTAGATTACCTTGTTGCCACTCCAGACAGGAGGAAAAAGAACCAGTTATGTCACGTGAACCTTATTAAAGAGTATGTGAGGCGCCCCTCTGAGCCTCTCACTGTCCCTGTGTTGGCTTGTTGCGGCCGTGGTGGAGAAGGAGAGGGGGACAGTCAAGCTTCGGAGGAGGATAGCTGGGATCAACATGTTTCAGCGGATCAGTGGGCGGGGAACTCGAGCCTAAGGGCTGACAAGGCTATAGCTCATTTGCCCGAGCCGCAGTTTGATGCTATCCGTCAGTTGTTTGGTTCATACCCAACTGTATTTGCTGAACACCCAGGCCTCACTACTCAGGCTATGCATGATGTTGATGTGGGGGACCATATACCCTTTAAGTCAATCCCGTACCGTGTGCCCCCCATAAAACTACCAGCTCTGAGGGATGAGTTGGAGTATATGCTCGGTAGAGGGTTGATAGAGAAAGGCACAGTTAAGTGGACTTCCCCCATAACACTGCAGCCTCAGCCAGATGGCAAGGTACGCTTTTGTATTGATTTCCGTAGGTTAAACGGTTTGACTCCAACTAACCCATATCCTCTTCCGCGGGTTGATGATAGTGTTGACAAAATTGGTAATGCTCGTTTTTTGTCTAAAGTAGATTTAGTAAAAGGTTACTGGCAAGTACCTTTGTCCGAGCGTGCTAAAGAGGTATGTGGTTTTGTTGTGGACGGGAGTACCTACCGGTGCAATGTTATGCCTTACGGACTTAAGAATGCACCAGCAACGTTTCAGAACCTGATGAATGAAATTGTAAAGGACATTCCGAATTGCACCGTATATTTGGACGATGTAATCATTTATGATGACGACTTTGAGAGCCATTGTGAGCACCTTGAGACCTTGTTCCGGAAACTTAGTGAAGCAGGTCTGGTAGTAAATTTGGCAAAGTGTGACTTCGTAAAAGCCACTGTGCAGTACCTTGGGTTTGTAGTGGGAAGGGGACAGGTGTGCCCTCCTCAGAACAAGGTACAGGCTATCAATAAATTTCCGCACCCAACAACCAAGAAGCAGATTATGAGATTCTTGGGTATGATAGGCTACTACAGACGCTTCATAAAAGGTTACTCAACGGTGTTGGCACCTCTCACAGATTTGTTTTCTAAAGACAAAAAAATTTGTGGGCACCTGAGTGTGAAAAGGCTTTCACTTTGGTGAAACATTTGCTATGTACTCACCCGATACTCAGGGCCCCAGACTTTAACAGGCCTTTTCAGCTGGCAACAGATGCTAGTGGTGTAGGGGCTGGTGCCGTCTTGCTACAGACAGACAATGAAGGTGTGGAACACCCAGTAAGTTTCTTTTCTAAGAAGTTTAATGCTGCACAAAAGAACTATTCTACAATAGAAAAGGAATTACTGGCGATTGTGCTGTCGCTCAGGCACTTCGAGGTGTATGTTCCAGCCTATGGCCCAGTCGTGGTTATCTACACTGATCATCACCCTTTGAGATTCCTGAATCAATTTCACAATCGCAATATGAGACTGACCAGGTGGTCTTTGATGTTGCAGGAGTATAACCTGGACATCCGTCATATTGCTGGATGTGACAATGTGATCGCGGATTGTTTATCAAGGGTGGATGATCAGTCGTAGGCTATCACAGGTGTGTGGGTTTGAGTGGAGGAAAATAGGCTGCCCTTATAGTGCAGCCGGGAAAAACATATTAAAATATAAAAATCATATAAAAACTCTTTCTTTTGATATAGGTAATCGTATAAGTTTGTCATAGCCTATAGAGTTTGAGTAGTCCACGAACAATCAAACGGCGGAGCTGCTGTAAGCTCGCTCTGGGAGCATGATATTGTGTCGTTTTGCTATTGTTGGGAGGAGTTATAAAACGTGATTTTTTTTTTTAACTCTCCCAGACATATATGACGCGATCGCGTCATATGGCAGAGTGAACCAAAAACACATATGACGCGATCGCGTCATATGGACTTATTATATTGCTAGAAAATAAGTTTATGACGCAATTGAGCCGGTTTTTTGGCTGGTAAGTCCGATAAGTTAGATGTACATGTGGAAAAATCTAGCAACCCCCTAGCGTCCCTGTGAGGGCCCCGCGGTGGTAGAGAGAGTCAGTTTCTTCCCATCAGTCAGCCTAGTAGGTGGGTGTGTGTGGCCCTTTAAACCAAGGGGCCTCCATTTTGCCCAGCCTGGCTGATATTACCGCCCTAATATAACCCAAACGAAGTGCTATATCGTTGGGTTATCGATGGATTAGTGTGTTATTCTTGTTTAGGGTATAAAAACCATGTTAGTGAAGTGTTTTGCTAGTCTGGTGTACGTGACCAAGGTGGGCTCCACGAGGGGCCATGGTTTCGCTTGTTTGTGGATCACTTTCATACCATATTGAGTCAATTATATTGCTATTTATCACTTGAAGTAGTGTATTTTACTTGTATAAGTGTTTATAGTGAAAACACTTTTATTACTGGTCGAGCATTCTCTGGTGTAGGCTACGTGACCAAGGTGGTGGAGGGAGGGGCCATGCTTTTTGCCAAACGTTTTGCTTGTTTGTGGAACACTTTCATATAAATATCAGTCAATTATATTGCTATTTATCCGTTCAAGTAGTGTATCTTACCTTGTATTAGAGTTTCATAGTGAAAGAACTTTCATTACTGGTCGAGCATATGTAGCCATGCTCCCTCAGCCCTGTGCATTTTTGCTCGATAATTTAGTGGTGGAAAGTGCTTGCATTTTTGCTCGATAATTTATTGGTGGAAAGTGCTTGGGAGGTAAGTTTTTTATGGGCAAAAAGCACTCTACATATACGGCTTGGTGGCCACGAGGGAATCTCAGCAGTGTGAGTAAGTACAGTCAACATTTTTGGTGGTGGTGGTGGTGGTGGAGATGGTGGTGGTGGTGGAGATGGTGGTGGTGGTGGTGGAGATGGTGGTGATGGTGGTGGTGGTGGTGGTGGAGATGGTGGTGGTGGTGGTGGAGATGGTGGTGGTGGTGGTGGAGATGGTGGTGGTGGTGGTGGAGATGGTGGTGGTGGTGGTGGTGGTGATGGTCGGGGTGGTGGTGGTGATGGTCGGGGTGGTGGTGGTGGTGGAGATGGTGGTGGAGATGGTGGTGGTGGTGGTGGTGGAGATGGTGGTGGAGATGGTGGTGGTGGTGGTGAAGATGGTGATGGTGGTGGTGGTGGTGGTGGTGGTGGAGATGGTGGTGGTGGTGGTGGAGATGGTGGTGATGGTCGGGGTGGTGGTGGTGGTGGTGGGGGTGGTGGAGATGGTGGTGGTAGTGGTGGAGATGGTGGTGGTGGTGGTGGAGATGGTGGTGGTGGTGGTGGAGATGGTGGTGGTGGTGGTGGAGATGGTGGTGGTGGTGGTGGGGGTGGTGGTGGTGGTGGAGATGGTGGGGGTGGTGGTGGAGATGGTGGTGGTGGTGGTGGAGATGGTGGTGGTGGTGGTGGTGATGGTCGGGGTGGTGGTGGTGGTGGAGATGGTGGTGGTGGTGGTGGAGATGGTGGTGGTGGTGGAGGAGATGGTTATAGGCCTATCATTTTATTTTATTTATAATTTTGTTTCATTTATATATTTGTTTTTGTTATTGTTCCTGTTCCCCAGGGTGTCAATGGGACCACCCCCTAGGTCCAGAGCAAGGGCAGGGCCCATAATCGAGTATTTATATAGTTATTTTATATATATTTGTATTTATTATAGTTTTTATTTATTTTATTTATAGGCCTATCATTTTATTTCATTTATAATTTTGTTTCATTTATATATTTGTTTTTGTTATTGTTCCTGTTCCCCAGGGTGTCAATGGGACCACCCCCTAGGTCCAGAGCAAGGGCAGGGCCCATAATCGAGTATTTATATAGTTATTTTATATATATTTTTATTTATTATAGTTTTTATTTATTTTATTTATAGGCCTATCATTTTATTTTATTTATAATTTTGTTTCATTTATATATTTGTTTTTGTTATTGTTCCTGTTCCCCAGGGTGTCAATGGGACCACCCCCTAGGTCCAGAGCAAGGGCAGGGCCCATAATCGAGTATTTATATAGTTATTTTATATATATTTGTATTTATTATAGTTTTTATTTATTTTATTTATAGGCCTATCATTTTTTTTTATTTATAATTTTGTTTCATTTATATATTTGTTTTTGTTATTGTTCCTGTTCCCCAGGGTGTCAATGGGACCACCCCCTAGGTCCAGAGCAAGGGCAGGGCCCATAATCGAGTATTTATATAGTTATTTTATATATATTTTTATTTATTATAGTTTTTATTTATTTTATTTATAGGCCTATCATTTTATTTTATTTATAATTTTGTTTCATTTATATATTTGTTTTTGTTATTGTTCCTGTTCCCCAGGGTGTCAATGGGACCACCCCCTAGGTCCAGAGCAAGGGCAGGGCCCATAATCGAGTATTTATATAGTTATTTTATATATATTTTTATTTATTATAGTTTTTGTTTATTTTATTTATAGGCCTATCATTTTATTTTATTTATAATTTTGTTTCATTTATATATTTGTTTTTGTTATTGTTCCTGTTCCCCAGGGTGTCAATGGGACCACCCCCTAGGTCCAGAGCAAGGGCAGGGCCCATAATCGAGTATTTATATAGTTATTTTATATATATTTTTATTTATTATAGTTTTTATTTATTTTATTTATAGGCCTATCATTTTATTTTATTTATAATTTTGTTTCATTTATATATTTGTTTTTGTTATTGTTCCTGTTCCCCAGGGTGTCAATGGGACCACCCCCTAGGTCCAGAGCAAGGGCAGGGCCCATAATCGAGTATTTATATAGTTATTTTATATATATTTTTATTTATTATAGTTTTTATTTATTTTATTTATAGGCCTATCATTTTATTTTATTTATAATTTTGTTTCATTTATATATTTGTTTTTGTTATTGTTCCTGTTCCCCAGGGTGTCAATGGGACCACCCCCTAGGTCCAGAGAAAGGGCAGGGCCCATAATCGAGTATTTATATAGTTATTTTATATATATTTTTATTTATTATAGTTTTTATTTATTTTATTTATAGGCCTATCATTTTATTTTATTTATAATTTTGTTTCATTTATATATTTGTTTTTGTTATTGTTCCTGTTCCCCAGGGTGTCAATGGGACCACCCCCTAGGTCCAGAGCAAGGGCAGGGCCCATAATCGAGTATTTATATAGTTATTTTATATATATTTTTATTAGTTTTTATTTATTTTATTTATAGGACTATCATTTTATTTTATTTATAATTTTGTTTCATTTATATATTTGTTTTTGTTATTGTTCCTGTTCCCCAGGGTGTCAATGGGACCACCCCCTAGGTCCAGAGCAAGGGCAGGGCCCATAATCGAGTATTTATATAGTTATTTTATATATATTTTTATTTATTATAGTTTTTATTTATTTTATTTATAGGCCTATCATTTTATTTTATTTATAATTTTGTTTCATTTATATATTTGTTTTTGTTATTGTTCCTGTTCCCCAGGGTGTCAATGGGACCACCCCCTAGGTCCAGAGCAAGGGCAGGGCCCATAATCGAGTATTTATATAGTTATTTTATATATATTTTTATTTATTATAGTTTTTATTTATTTTATTTATAGGCCTATCATTTTATTTTATTTATAATTTTGTTTCATTTATATATTTGTTTTTGTTATTGTTCCTGTTCCCCAGGGTGTCACTGGGACCACCCCCTAGGTCCAGAGCAAGGGCAGGACCCATAATCAAGTATTTATATAGTTATTTTATAAATTTTTGTATTTATTATAGTTTTTATTTATTTTATTTATAAGCCTATCATTTTATTTTATTTATAATTGTGTTTCATTTATATATTTGTATATATAACTATTTTATTTTTCTAATTGTAGATTGATATAATATTTATATATATATATATATATATATATATATATATATATATATATATACTGTATATATATATCATTCGTATTTATGTATTTATCTAGGTTATGCCCCCTCCCTCCCCCATTATACACCCTCCCCCTCTTCCCCCTGTGACGCATGTCGAGTATGAGCATGCTGTACAGAACGCCCAGTCAGGCCCCACTCTCGCTAGGATCGTCAGGGCAGGAACTTTGGCTGTAGTCTGTGTAGAGTTTCCTAACTTAGTTTATGTGAGCCGTTGTACTATAAGTATTATAAATATGTATTTTGTTTTCATCTGAGTCAACGAGTTCTATTTTATATCATTAGTTATAAGTGTTGTGTGTGGGACTTATTTATAATGATGAGAGAGAGAGTTATGTAACGACGGCCAGTGAGCGCGCCACGAGGTGTGCAGGCCTCACTCCCTCCTCCCTCCTCCCTCCTCCCTCATCAAGCGCGTGGGAAATCCTTTGTCGATCCCAGATTGAGAGAGAATATTATGTAACGATTGCTAGTGGGCGGTCCTTAGTAGTTGGCGATATGCTCACTAGAGGGCCGAGTATAAAAAGGAGAGGTCCTCGCCACAATTCTTTAGAACTCATCAGGCAGAGCGACTTCTCATATCCCTTGCAACTATCCATATTCTTCCGACTGATGTGAACTTTCTCTACTCTCTGAACAGCCTATCTTCTTCCCTTCTCGACCCTTTATAACCTCAATGACCCCTTTGGTGCAGATTTAGTCAGCCAAAGTATTATCGCTTGAGTTCTCACGAGATAAGTGCCTGTTAGATAGCCTATTTTTGGAAGGGTTAACTAGAATAGGATTGATTGATGTTTGTTGCACTCGTATATGCATTTCCCTGTGTGCGATTATTCATGTTCCTGTTTTCTGCTGGCTTAGGCAATGCTAGACTGGGATAGGGTTTCTGAGTTGTGATTTCCTATGAGTACTAGGTTGCGGTTGAACCAGTACAATTGCAACGGAGACGTGGAACGCCTAGGTGGTCTTTCTGACTGTGTACCGTGGGAGTTTAGCACTGTGTTGCGAGTGAGGGCTTTTGCCTCTGCCACCCAACACTGTGCTATCTCATTTGCTTGACTTTGAGAGGATCGCCAGGAGAGAACCAGATACTAGTGATCTGGATCTCTCAAGAGAGCATCCCGTCAATTAACGTAATTTGGCCGCACAGTCTTAAGGACCTCGCTAGGCTACGAGCCGCTTGCTCAGCCATTGTTTCCTAACCTTAGAATATCCCAGCTAGACTTTGCTCGACCAGCAGATACAGCATCGTATTGAAGCTTCTCCTTATGTATATTATTGTTTATGCACTATTGATTTCATGTGTGGCACGCTTAGCTACTTCAGAGATTAGTGGCCCACGAGCACAATCTTAGTAGGCTATTGCCAGTGCATTGTCGGAGTACTTCTTCTTAATGTTTGCCATATCCTATTGCTTATTCTTATAATTCTTCTTATGTCAATTTAAAGCCTTTAATTACTGTGACGCATGTCGAGTATGAGCATGCTGTACAGAACGCCCAGTCAGGCCCCACTCTCGCTAGGATCGTCAGGGCAGGAACTTTGGCTGTAGTCTGTGTAGAGTTTCCTAACTCAGTTTATGTGAACCGTTGTACTATAAGTATTATCATTATGTATTTTGTTTTCTTCTAAGTCAACGAGTTCTATTTTATATCATTAGATATAAGTATTGTGTGTGGGACTTATATGTAATGATGAGAGGAGAGAGAGGGAGATATTACGTAACGGGGATCAGTGAGTGCGCCACGCGGGCCGGTAGGCCTAATTCCCTCCTCCCTCCTCCCTTCCTCCCTTTCAGCGCGTGGGAAGTTCTTTGTCGATCCCAGATTGAGAGAGAATATGACGTCATGATTGCCAGTGGGCGGTCCTTAAGTAGTTGGCGATCTGCTCACTAGAGGGCCGAGTATAAAAAGGGAGGTCTCGCCATGCTTTACTCAGAACTCATCAGGCAAAGCGACCTCTCATATCCCTTGCAACTATCCATATTCTTCCGACTGATGTGAACTTTCTCTACTCTCTGAACAGCCTATCTTCTTCTCTTCTCGTCCCTGTTTAACCTCCATGACCCCTTTGGTGCAGATTTAGTCAGCCAAAGTATTATCGCTTGAGTTCTCACGAGATAAGTGCCTGT
The DNA here is from genome assembly GCA_037953745.1 of Lithodes maja. Classification (NCBI taxonomy): domain Eukaryota; kingdom Metazoa; phylum Arthropoda; class Malacostraca; order Decapoda; family Lithodidae; genus Lithodes; species Lithodes maja. The sequence continues at coordinate 6,899 of JBAKBP010009266.1, read as the reverse complement.
TAGATAGCCTATTTTTGGAAGGGTTAACTAGAATAGGATTGATTGATGTTTGTTGCACTCGTATATGCATTTCCCTGTGTGCGATTATTCATGTTCCTGTTTTCTGCTGGTTTAGGCAATGCTAGACTGGGATAGGGTTTCTGAGTTGTGATTTCCTATGAGTACTAGGTTGCGGTTGAACCAGTACAATTGCAACGGAGACGTGGAACGCCTAGGTGGTCTTTCTGACTGTGTACCGTGGGAGTTTAGCACTGTGTTGCGAGTGAGGGCTTTTGCCTGTGCCACCCAACACTGTGCTATCTCATTTGCTTGACTTTGAGAGGATCGCCAGGAGAGAACCAGATACTAGTGATCTGGATCTCTCAAGAGAGCATCCCGTCAATTACCGTAATTTGGCCGCACAGTCTTAAGGACCTCGCTAGGCTACGAGCCGCTTGCTCAGCCATTGTCTCTTAACCTTAGATATCCCAGCTAGACTTTGCTCGACCAGCAGATACAGCATAGTATTGAAGCTTCTCCTTATGTATATTATTGTTTAAGCACTATTGATTTCATGTGTGGCACGCTTAGCTACTTCAGAGATTAGTGGCCCACGAGCACAATCTTAGTAGGCTATTGCCAGTGCATTGTCGGAGTACTTCTTCTTAATGTTTGCCATATCCTATTGCTTATTCTTATTCTTATAATTCTTCTTATGTCAATTTAAAGCCTTTAATTACCAGTGAGTTATTCATTAAATTGCTGTTCAAAATCCGATACTTACTTCTTACGAGTATTCGAGAAGCATCTAACTTATCAGAAGATTCCTTGCTTGATGCTCGAGGACTATTGTTTAACGTAACGTAATAGTGCCGATCCGAAGTAGAGGGTGGAGGACTTCTTAAGTTCTTAGTTCAAGGGTGGATTACTTCGGCTTCGGCCAACACTATTCTTTAGTGTTGTAGTACTTTCTTCTTTGTTTGATTGTTGACCAGACTAGATAACTCCCGTCTTGTTATTAGTCTGTTGTGTGAAACGCTAGTACCGAGTTCTTGTATACCCCGTTATAGCAGATAGAACTCTGGAGGGTAGTGGCGTTTTTTGTTCGGCTGGCAGTACTCTGGGGTTGGGATCGTGTGTTTCCGTTGTGGCAGCGAGCCATACTCGAGTCCTGTGTAAGAGCCCTAGTGTACCCGAGTGCCCAGTCATAACAAATGGCGACCTTGCTTAGGATTTTGTGAACAGTATAATTTTTTGCAGAGTTGTACAACATTTGTTTGTTCGTACTTTAGCGTACATATTGAAGAATATTTTTTTTTTGTAAGGCAATTAGGAGAGCATTTAAGAGACTCCAGTTAATTTAGTAATTAGTGCTTGCATAAGGGAGTTTAACACTTTTGTCTCAAGAATTTTTTGGTGAACTTCAGTATGTCGGGCCCTAGTACTGACGAGGAGCGAGAGATGCTAAGTGAGGAGGTGCCGTTAGTAACTAGTGAGGAGGATGCTAGACTTTTTGTGAGTAAGCAGTACCATGTGACGGAGGAGAGGCTGACTGGGGTGAATGTTTATGGCTTGCACCTGATAGCCAAGGTTTTGGGTCTATCCAATGTAGGAGGGATGTCCAAGGGGGAGCTAATTTCCTGGGTGTTGCGTGGGCGACATGGGGTTTCGGAGGAGAGGGCGTTTGGGGGGGTTCCTCCCCAGATCCCCTCTCACTCGACTCCCACAGTGCCGTCCACTCAGTTGCCGGAGGTTAGCACTCTCCCACAGAGGGATGAGCATTGGAAGATTGGAGTGCCCTCGGGCGGTGCGTATGGTGGTTCCCCAGTTCTTGCCCCCCCTCCTTCAGTAGTGGCAGCTCCCTCTTCCGGCCTGTCTCCTGAGATGATATTTAAACTCGAGCTTGCTAAAATTGAGATTGAGGCTAGGAAGCAGGAGATGGAGGCTGAGTCTAGGAGGTATGCAATCGAGGCTGAGTCTAGGAGGCATGAGACTGAGGTTAGGAAGCAGGAGAATGAGACTAGGAGGCATGAGATTGAGGTTAGGAGGCACGAGGCTGAGCTTAGGTACGACTCAGAGAAATATTGTGCTCAAATAGATTTAGATAAGACTCGTGCAGAGTCGACAGGGATTCGGATGGGCCGTGAGGGCCAAGTAAGAGAACAGTCCTTGTCCCACTTAGTCAAGTTGGTGCCGGCATTTAGTGAAACTGAAGTCACAGAATTTTTTAATCGTTTTGAGAAGAAGTGTAGGGAGCATAATTGGCCTGAAGAGAAGTGGGCAGCTCTGGTCTCCTCAAGACTTACGGGTAAGGGTCTGAAGGCTTATGATGCACTGCCTTTAGAGTCTTGCATTGACTACCCAGAATTGAAGAGAGCTGTCCTACGGGCATACGAGTTGCAACCAGAAACATATCGATTGAAGTTTCGGGGTGTTACAAAGACTAGGGAGGCGACCTTTCTTGAGCATGCCCGGGACTTAAAAGATGCACTTACAAACTGGACACGTTCTGAGAAAGCTGAGACGGCCGAACAGTTGACGGAGCTGTTTCTGCTCGAGCAGTTTTATAAGTGTACAGGTGCAGAAATGACTTTAACTATTAAAGAAAAGAATCCAAAAACTCTACAGGAGGCAGCTGAGATGGCTGACCTCCGGCTATCATTAATTCGTGGGTGCGGGTCTGCCCAGCGTAGTGAGGCAGGTAACAAGGGGCGTGACGCCCCACCCCCCCGAGTTAGTAATATATCTTATGCAAACAAGTACAAGAGTTATGATACCAAGACTGACCACAAGACTAGCACCGTCCCATTTAAGAAGGGGCCGGGCCCTTCCCAGTACCAAGGGAAGCCCAAAGGGGAGTTAGAGTGTTATCAATGTCATAAAAAGGGGCACTTTGCAAGAGTCTGTCCTAGCAAACCACCTACAGCAGCTGTGTCTTTGGCCTGCAACATTGGTGTGTCTCTGAAGCCTTCTGAGTTTGCCCGGGGCAGTTCGTCAGAGGCTGAGGCACAGCCAATGCAGAAGCACCTGGGAGGCTCGAACCCTGCTCAGGATGTTTTTTGCGACCATAGAGGACGGGGTTGCGTGATGTGGGCGGGGCGCAAGCATGGAGTAGAGGTCTTGCGTGATACAGGTGCTTCCCAGACTTTGATGAAAAACTTGACTGGCTACCCTATAAATGCGGCTCGGGTGGTGGTGGTGCAGGGTATTAATGCAACTCGGTCATACCCGCTGGTGCGGTTGGAGTTGGAGGTGGATGGTGTGGCACGTGAATTGGATGTTGGGATTGTGGAGAAACTGCCAGTGGAGGGCGTCGACCTTCTTCTCGGCAACGACTTTGCAATGCCCGCTTCTGAGGTTCTACCCTTAGTCGTTGCCGAGAGGCCGGCCGACGTGAGTAGGGAAGAGCGAGAGTGGGTCGAGCGGTGCCAGGCACAACCCATGGCGTGTGCTGTCACCCGAGCTCGGGCAGCTAAAGTGTCACCGCCTAGTCCTCCGTCTTCAGACCAGCAGAGGAACGATCAACAGGAGGAGGCTAAAGCTGGAGTTGGTTTTAAGAGTTTTGACTCGGCGGCTCTCCTGGGTGATTCAGTATTAGCACCATTACTTAGTTCTGGAGTAGCCCCTGGGCCTGTCATCGAGAGTGACGAGGCTGGGCATGACGAGTCTCCACGACAGCAACGTTATGAACATCGAGAGAGACAGAGGGAGCAGCTCAGTATCGGGGAGGGTCATGCATTGCTCCGGGAGCAGTTAGATCGCTTGGCACCCTCAGATATACGTCGGTTGCAGCTGGAGGACCCTGAGCTCCAAACGTGTGCTAATGGAGCTGTGGAGCTCGACGAGGACGGTGATGCACAGCCGGGAGATTTTTTTTATTTAGATGGCATCCTGTATCGGCGTTTTCAAGACCCTAACCGTAGCTGGAAGATGGGGTCCGGGGTAGTGGACCAGTTGATGGTGCCGCGGGAGTGCAGGGATAGCCTACTGAGTTTGGCGCATGACACACCGCTGGCAGGACATTTGGGGGTAAGAAAAACGGTGGCGGCTTTGGGGAAGTTGTTTTGGTGGCCGGGGATGAAGTCTCATGTGCAGTCCTGGATAAACTCATGTGATATTTGTCAACGGGTCGGGAAACCAAACCAAGTTATTCCTAAAGCTCCGTTGCACCCTATTCCTGTAAAAAAAAAAAAAAAAAAAAAAAAAAAAAAAAAAAAAAAAAAATTGGGCCACCTTTTAGTAAGATTGTTGTTGACATGGTTGGTCCCCTCCCTCCCACAAAGGCTGGTAATAAATTTTTGTTAACCATCATGGATGTTGCCACTAGATACCCCGATGCATACCCCATGAAAAACGGCATGGCTAAGACGGTAGTCAGTAACTTGTTGTGGTACTTTTCAAGGTACGGGTACCCGGAGGAGATTCAGTCTGATCAGGGGTCCAATTTCACCTCCAATCTCTTTAAGCAAACAATGCAACAGCATGGAATACGGGCGGTGGTATCGTCAGCGTATCACCCTGAGAGCCAAGGGGTGCTTGAGCGGTGGCATGCCACCCTTAAAAGCATGCTCAGGTGTTATTGTGCTGATAACGGAAGAGATTGGGATCTTGGATTGCCGTATGTACTGTTTGCTGCTCGGGAAGTGCCTGGTGAGAGCCTGGGATTTAGTCCAAACGAGCTGATTTTTGGACACCGAGTCAGGGGCCCCCTTAATATGCTGCGGGAAATTTGGGAAGGAACTGTGCCGCCTTGTTCCTTGTTGAAGTATGTGTTTGAAAGCCGTGAGCGCATGCTTAAGAGTCTGGAGATGGCAGGTCGGAATTTAACAGGGTCACAAGCTTTAATGAAGGACAGGTATGATCGCAAAGTGAAGCTCCGGGAGTTCATTGTGGGACAGGAGGTGTTGATTTTGTTGCCTTTGGTGGGTAACCCCTTGTCGGCGAAGTATACTGGACCCTATAAAATTGTGGAGAAAATTTCGGACCTAGATTACCTTGTTGCCACTCCAGACAGGAGGAAGAAGAATCAGTTATGTCACGTGAACCTGATAAAAGAGTATGTGAGGCGCCCCTCTGAGCCTCTCACTGTCCCTGTGTTGGCTTGTTGCGGCCGTGGTGGAGAAGGAGAGGGGGCCAGTCAAGCTTCAGAGGAGGATAGCTGGGATCACCATGTTTCAGCGGATCAGTGGGCGGGGAACTCGAGCCTAAGGGCTGACGAGGCTATAGCCCATTTGCCTGAGCCGCAATTTGAAGCTATCCGTCAGTTGCTCGGTTTATACCCCACTGTATTCGCTGAACATCCAGGCCTCACTACTCAGGCTATGCATGATGTTGACGTGGGGCACCATCTACCCTTTAAGTCAATCCCATACCGTGTGCCCCCCATAAAACTACCCGCTCTGAGGGATGAGTTGGAGTATATGCTCGGTAGAGGGTTGATAGAGAAAGGTACCGTTAAATGGACTTCCCCCGTAACACTGCAGCCTAAACCAGATGGCAAGGTACGCTTCTGTATTGATTTCCGTAGGCTAAACGGTTTGACTCCAACTAACCCATATCCTCTTCCTCGGGTTGATGATAGTGTTGATAAAATTGGTAATGCTCGGTTTTTGTCTAAAGTTGATTTAGTAAAAGGTTACTGGCAAGTACCTTTGTCCGAGCGCGCTAAAGAGGTATGTGGTTTTGTGGTGGACGGGAGTACTTACCGGTGTAATGTTATGCCCTACGGACTTAAGAATGCACCAGCAACGTTTCAGAACCTGATGAATGAAATTGTCAAGGACATTCCAAATTGCACCGTATACTTGGACGATGTAATCATTTATGATGACGACTTTGAGAGTCATTGTGAGCACCTGGAGACCTTGTTCCGGAAACTTAGTGAAGCAAGTCTGGTAGTAAATTTGGCAAAGTGTGACTTCGTAAAAGCCACTGTGCAGTACCTTGGGTTTGTAGTGGGAAGGGGACAGGTGTGCCCTCCTCAGAACAAGGTACAGGCTATCAATAAATTTCCGCACCCAACCACCAAGAAGCAGATCATGAGATTCTTGGGTATGATAGGCTACTACAGACGCTTTATAAAAGGTTACTCCACGGTGTTGGCACCTCTCACAGATTTGTTATCTAAAGACAAAAAGTTTTTGTGGGCGCCTGAGTGTGAAAAGGCTTTTAATTTAGTGAAGCATTTGCTGTGTACTCACCCGATACTCAGGGCCCCAGACTTTAACAGGCCTTTTCAGCTGGCAACAGATGCTAGTGGTGTAGGGGCTGGTGCCGTCTTGCTACAGACAGACAATGAAGGTGTGGAACACCCAGTAAGTTTCTTTTCTAAGAAGTTCAATGCTGCACAAAAGAACTATTCTACAATAGAAAAGGAATTACTGGCGATTGTGCTGTCACTCAGGCACTTCGAGGTGTATGTTCCAGCCTATGGCCCAGTCGTGGTTATCTACACTGATCATCACCCTTTGAGATTCCTAAATCAATTTCACAATCGCAATATGAGACTGACCCGGTGGTCATTGATGTTGCAGGAGTATAACCTGGACATCCGGCATATTGCGGGATGTGACAATGTGATTGCGGATTGTTTATCGAGGGTAGATGATCAGTCGTAGGCTATCACAGGTGTATGATCCCGAAGAGATTGACACACGGGTAGCCTCCTGCTTTGGTTTGAGTAGTATTTTGCGCTTGGTGCTTGTTGGCTCGCGGTTGTAGCCCAGCGTATTGGGTCGTAAAGCAGGATTGTTGAGCGTTTGGTATAGAAGAAAATAGGCTGCCCTTATAGTGCAGCCGGAAAAAAACATATTAAAATATAAAAATCATATAAAAACTCTTTCTTTTTGATATAGATAATTGTATAAGTTTGTCATAGCCTATAGTGTTTGAGTAGTCCACGAACTATCAAACGGCTGAGC
>JBAKBP010009265.1:0-84978 GCA_037953745.1 Lithodes maja | reverse complement strand
CTTCTTTGGGACAGGTTGAATGTGAGCAAACTTCCAGCATGAAGGGAAGACGTTAGAGGATAGACAGAGACGAAAGAGTTTGCCTAGGCAGGGAGTCAGCACGGAAGCACAGTTTTTGAGAACAACAGGAGGAACACCGTCCGGACCGTACGCCTTATTAGTGTTAAGCCCAGAGAGGGTAGAAAGTACATCTTTAGAAGAGATTAGGATATTAGGCATAAGTAAGAGAGAGGAGGGCGGAGAGGGAGGAATAGCACCGGAATCATCCAAGGTGGAGTTTGTAGCAAAAGTTTGAGCGAAGAGTTTAGCTTTGTCAGAGGAAGAAGTGATGGTTGTGCCATCAGAGTGGGAAAGGGGAGGGAAAGACGAGGAAGAGACATTGTTAGAGAGGTTTTTGGCTAGATGCCAGAAAGCTTGGGAAGAGCTAGAGTTGGATAGTTCAGTGCATTTATTATTGATGAAAGAGTGTTTGGCAAGTCGAAGAACAGATTTGGCTTGATTCCGGGCAGAAACATATGAAGAATGAGAGTCTTGAGTTTTAAGGCGTCGGTACCGTTTGAATGCTTCCTCCTTATTGCGGACAGCAGTAGAACAGGCGTGAGTAAACCAAGATTTTTTAGCATTAGTCTGAGAGAAAGAGAATGGAATGTATGCTTCCATGCCCGATAGGATTACCTCGGTAATGCGTTCAGCACTCTCCGAGGGTCCTCGGCCATGGAAGCAGAAATCATTCCATGGGAAATCAAAGAAGTACTGCCGAAGAGCCTCCCAGTCGGCAGCGCCAAAGTGCCACAAGCGCCGCCGGCTAGGAGGATCGGGTGGCTGTACTGGAGAGATAGGACAGGTGACAGAGATTACAGAGATTAGTTTAGAGATTAGTTAATGTAGTCAGGGCTGTACAGTGCAAATACATGAGGGGATCACAATGATTAATGTTATCTTTAGTGGGGAGAATACTTTGTAAAGCAAGAGGTGAAGTGGTGAGATACATGGCAAATAATAGCACACTTTGTTCGATTAATGAAAAAACTTACAGTATTAACAGTATTGATTAGGTTCTATAATTAATTAAATGTTCCTGCTGCTGCTTGACCAACTTATTGTTTTAAAAACAATCTAGATTGTGCATATAGCGTTAATGATAGCATACCTTTCACCTTTTATTGCAAAGGAACCGCGCGAGATAAGAATCAAGATACAAGGCATTTAGCAACATTTATCATGTTAATGATTTTGTCATTGCACGCACATATGATACGAGTTAAAATGCGTATTGCGTTAATGCTTTATAATCATGCACAGTATATATATATATACTGTATGTGTATATATTATATATATACATATATATGTATATGTATATACGTATATATATATATATATTAAAGACCAAGGCATATTTGTTTTTTCAATATTTCTCACTGTATGTCTGATTTCATCGTTCAAATGATATATTATTTGAACGATGAAATCAGACATACAGTGAGAAATATTGAAAACACAAGTAAAAAGTTAGTAAAAAACAAATATGCCTTGGTCTTTAATAAATTTTGCCTCAATGAAAACATACTGCCTACTTATACAAATATATATATATATATATATATATATATATATATATATATATATATATATATATATATATACTGTATATATATATATATATATATATATATATATATATATATATATATACACACACACATATATATATATATATACATATATATATATATATATATATATATATATATATATATATAATTATATATATATATTTACACACATATATATATACTGTATATATATATATATATGAGTGGGTGTGTATGTGTGTGTGTTTATGTGTGTACTTCGTCTAAAATGATCGAAAAACAGTTAAACAAAATAATCATGACAATTTGTAGATTAAGACACACACATTTATGGAGAACATATAAGCGACCTCATACTCGTTAACGACATAGTTCATTACAGCGACACAAACACCTTTGGGTACCCGCTAGCTTGGGTTCCTATCTGTCCGTCCATCTACCTGCCTGGACCCTTTCTTCGTGTACCTGTTAATTACTGTCATTCATGGGACTCTTACCATCAATGTGCGCGTGTTAGGGGGACCTTATTTTATGTATTCATTTATTTGTCAAACTGTCTTCGTGGCGCAATGCATAAGTGTGTTGATTTTCGGTGTGAGCGTCCTGGGTTCGAATCCCCGGACTGCCACATGTGTTTGTTAATTTCATTAATCGAGTTTAGGAGTAATGTTGGTTGGTGGAGAGAACATAATATCTATTACGGCCATATACAATATATCCATTTCTTTTAGACGATTTATGCTGTTTAAGAAGGAACTGAGGTAGTTTAAAAAGGGTTAGGTGAGATAGTTCGCAGCCTGTTAATTGCCATAGACCCTTTTAAACTACATTAAATCGTATAGTAGTAGCCAGAATATAATTAACCCCTTCAGTACCGGCGACGTCTTTTTCATTTTATTCTAGCACCTATTAGACGATCGTTTTCAGCTTGGGAAGGATGTCTACCCGTGAAAAGGCTACAGACTATCTCTATTAATCCTTTTAGCTACCATATATCCTTCCTAAGCTTCATATAATGGTCTAAATGTAGCTGAAACCAAATACAAAATACGTCGCCGGTACAGAAGGGGTTAAAAAGACGGCCCCGGGGTTAATAAAGGGTTAAATTAATCTTGTAAGGATTAATGGTCACATCTGAGAGGTTAAGGGGGGTGACCTGCCTTTGTTCTCTCCTTTTCTCTCTTTCTCTGGCTTTTATCCATTCGGCCCCATTCAGCCTACTGTTTTAAGACGTTTATCCTCATCACAGGTGTCGATTTTTTCCTGGCGACCGGTAGCGAGCCAGCATATTATTCAAAATGTTTTGACAGCAGACTAAATTTGTACATTTTTCAATAGACAAATTTCTCCGGCGAAGCCGGATTTCTCCTTATAATGATGGCTCGCTATCGCTCGCCAGGAAAATATCGACACCTGGATGGGGATAAACGTCTTAAAACATTAGGCTGAAAGGAGCCGAGTGGATACAAGCCAGAGAAAGAGAGAAAAGGAGAGAAAGATTAAAAAAGCCGGTGGGCTCCCTCAAGAACTAGTAGGACAATAATTAGTAGTGACCGTCATCCACCCACCATATGGCGGACCACTGGCCAGGAGGGGAGGGCACGCGGTGTATCATAACCATCATGTTTTTTTAATTAACAGTTCATTATATAAATTATGCTCACGCCAAGAATTATTTAACCCTTGCACCACCATTACGTAATTTTATTCATACTCTAGTTACCATGAGATGGTTATCTTTAGTTTATAATCTAACTATACGACTCAAGTGGGCATATACGATCTCAATAAACTCTCTTAGTAAAATAGGTCCTTCTTAAACTGCATAAAATCATCTAATTTTAGCCTGAATCAAAGTTAAGAAGGCATCATGATGCTGAAGGGGTTAACCATCAACACCATCTCAACAATCTGATCAAATAGGGTGAGGGCTGGACCTATCAAAAGACAGATCTCATCTCACCCTGGCCCCTTCGGGGGCCCGAGCATTTGGAGCGGCTTCGGTCTACCGGACTCAGGACTTTTCGGCCAGAAAATCTGGGGATCTACAGCAACAACAACAACTTGATCAAATTCTTCATAATAATTAACCTACTCACCACTACTATTATATAGCCTTCTCGTAATTAACCTACTCACCACTACTATTATATAGCCTTCTCGTAATTAACCTACTCACCACTACTATTATATAGCCTTCTCGTAATTAACCTACTCACCACTACTATTATATAGCCTTCTCGTAATTAACCTACTCACCACTACAATTATATAGCCTTCTCGTAATTAACCTACTCACCACTACTATTATATAGCCTTCTCGTTATTAACCTACTCACCACTACTATTATATAGCCTTCTCGTAATTAACCTACTCACCACTACTATTATATAGCCTTCTCGTAATTAACCTACTCACCACTACTATTATATAGCCTTCTCGTAATTATAAATAACTTCATCACCACCACAATCACCAACAACATTACCGTAAACAATTATAAATTATGTTCACTGCCATTTTAAACACTACATTAACCACCACCACCAATAATCTTATCGTTACCAGTATAAACAACTCCATCTGTCAGTCAGTCAGTCAGTAACCAACCCATACACCAGGCCAGCAAGAGGCACAAGAAACGAACAGAGGTGACAGAAGAAGAACACATATAACAGTTCCCCCACAAAAGGCAAGCACACAAACAATGAGAAGCAACAACATCGATCCACCACACAATAAGCTCATCACCACAATAATAAACAAGAGCGGTAAGGTGCTTGTGGCTATTCTTTTGGTCTATTAATTAATTTATTCATATACAGTATATTTTAGTTTCCTCGCTAGACCTCCATTAGGCTTAGAAAAACACCCCCTAGACCCCCTTTAAAGATAAATTTGTACATTTTTTGATAGGAAAATATCCCGGCCAAAGGCCGATTTATCTTAAAATTACAGGCTCGCAATCGCTCGCTGAGGAAAATATCGACACGTAAATGGCACGTAAAATTGACAAAGAAATGTGGTGAAAGGTGTTTAAACCGCCAAACTAATGGGCTTAACGTCTTGAAAATCTCAAAACTAATGGGAGAGAAAGGGCTCCAGAAAAAATGAACCATCCCCCCTTAACCCTTTTACTACCGCTGCCATCCTTTAACTTTACTATTTACTTTACATCTATTTACTATTAGACGACTTTATTTTTAAAAAGGCCTCCAGCGATTAACAGGGTTCGAACAATCTCACTTAACCCTTTTTACTACCACAGATCCAGCTCAAATTGGACAACATTTTGTGGATAGAGCAGAAATATAATTTAAAAGATGGCGCCGGTACAAAGGCGTTAAGTACTGCATGTATCTCCGTCTTGGATGCAATTCTTGGAGGTTGTTTTCCATTCAAATATAACAACTTATCTCCAAATTCAGTTTGTGAAGTTCTTGAATACCAGTTTGTATCACAGTGAGTATTATGAAGAATTAGAGAGAAAGAGGACAAAATAAGCACATTTTGTTTTTTATCCCGTGCAGTGTCATGTCCGTCCTCTTCATTTTATGCTTGTTACTAATAGACGATTTTATCCAGTTTAAGAAAAGCCTCCAGTATTTAATAAAGCTTCAAACTATCTTAATTAACTTGTTTTGCTACCACAGATCCTTCTTAACCCTCTCACGTTCTTGACGCAATGTTGAGCCTATTAGGGATACTTTAAAGCCTTTGTTACCATCAGGGGTATTTAGAAACCTTTAGTTTAGTTACTTCAACCTCTGCAGTTGTCTTTGAGTTAGCTGTGGGCAGAAAACTAATTTTGGAGAGGTAATTATATGAGTGAGAGAACTCTATTTAGTATTGCTAATCTGGCAACCTCTGCGTCATATGGTCGTGAGAGGGTTAAGTTGCACAAAATTGGCTAAGTATAGCTAGAATGAAGAGTTAATATGAGGTTTCATTTAGAGGGATGCTGGGGGTATGGGCTTCGTAGAATGTTAAGTTTAAGGTATGGTTATTATATATTTTATATTTATATATATCGTATTTAATTCAAGCATCCCTCACCAAAGTTTAATTAGTAATTATCGATTCATAATACATTACATCTGCATCGTCTACGTATATCATCCGTATGCTCTGATGTGATTGGGAATTAAACTAATGTTGAATAATACTGTTGAAGTTACTTGGATGTGCAACCTAACAAATGCAAGTTCATTCATCTGTCTGCATACTACGTTAATATTATAAAAGTAAAGACAGAGAATATATTAATCTTAAGCCAAATTCATTATTATATTGTTGGTGAATACCATTTATTCAAAATCTAGATTAATAACTGAAGCTCCTGAAAGGAATATATTATTCCTGCCTGTGCATACTTGTGTTGGAATAATCACCCATACACACACACACACACACACACACACACACACACACACACACACACTTTTTGTTATATATTTTCATACGCGAATCCTTCAGGATTATCTTTTCTGTTTGCTTCTTCTTTTGCATTACTTTTTATGCAATCTACGTCACTGATTCGCCCTTCTGTCCACCAAATGTGTTATGTATTTCTCACTCTATTCTCTGCATGGTGGGTGAGGAAAAGCAAAACAAACATTTAATAAGTAACACCTCGTTCTTAACATTAATCATCAACTACAAACCCCAATGTACTTGAATAAACTAATGAAAGCATGTGGTCCTCCCGGGATTCGAACTCGGGACACCATACCCAGAACATAAGCACCTAAACCATTACACCACCAACACAGTTAAAGGTTGAGTACACGATTACGATTCATATCCATTTTCAATTTGTTGGATATCAATCTAATCATGTACTCCGATCCAACTGCATCATGGAAAGCGTAATGTTTTAGTGAGAGGGATGAACATTGAATGGGGCCAAAGATATACAAATTCTTGAACCTATAGAAATACTAATATATAAAATAATAATATATATAATAATGCTACAGAAGTAAGCGTATATTCTATATCATGGGTACTTACAACTGGTATAGAATACATTGAAATCATATACGTGAATACATCTATATAATGCATTTAGTTAGGGTGAGGGCTGGTCCTGTTCAGAGTGAGATTGTGTGATGGGTTGATACATACATGCATACATACTTACAAGTTTGAAGACCGTTTTTGTCCACAGAGAATGTGGTTACAGTCTCACGTCTTAAATGGTGGCTTTCGAGGCGGCCCTGTCAAGGGCTGCCTCTGTTGTCAAGTTCTATATTTTGAGATCGGACCAGAGTACCTAATCCCACGTCATTCTAGATCTACCCCTACGCGCAGCTCCCCCCCCCCCCCCCCTTCACAGTCCGGCATTTTCTTCACCCAGTTCTGATCATCCATTCTCTCTATGTTTCCAAACCAATCAAGTCGGCTCGTGCGCATCACTTCACTGACACTCCTAATGCCCCGACGCCTTTTAATTCCTTGCTGGGTACCCCGTCCCTGAGCTTAACTCCACATATCCATCTCACCATTCTCTTCTAATTCCGTTCCTTTCTTTTGATTTCCTCCGCTCTAACTGGCCACGTCTCCGAGGCATAGGTCATCACACTCCTAACACACAAAGTATACACCTTTCCTATAAGATGAAATGGGAGTCCTCTCATGGTCAGGAGTGACAACAGCTCTCTAAACTTCCCCCAGCCACTTTTGACTCTATCAATGGAGCCAGCTTCAGCGCCACCTCCGGCGGAAACCGTATCGCCCAGATAGCAGAATGTATTCACACACCTCAGCGTTACACTGTCGAAATCAACACTAACAGCCGGGTAATTCAACACAAGTTTTTCCCTGCACATTGCACATTCAAAGTCTATGATTCTCGCCCAAGGTCCACTAGCCCAACTACGTTCTTGTGTCACGATAAGATTATCGGTAGTGATGGTGGTTAACCTGTACAGTACCGGAGACGTCCTTTTCATTATAATCTGAGAGCTATTAGACGATTGTATTCAGCTTAGGACGGACGTGTAAAAATGAAGAGGCTATATGTTATATATATTAACCCTATATATATATATATAAAGATAATTAGAAGGATGACAGCCAAACACGTCTCCATTGTTGCAACAATATTTCGGACTTCTCTCAGTCTATCTTTAGGTTAATCATCCATGTCTACCTTAAAAGAAGGATAAAATCCTATTTTAATAAAAGCTACTAAATAAAAGTGGATCATCACAAACACATAGTATTAAACATATGCAAAGACACTCATTACTTACCAATAATGATTATCGTGTTACACGTAAGGATAATGACAAAGTGAGCTCTAACAAGACAATAATGTTGAGCTGTAATAGAATACGAGTGAGCGAAAAATTGTCAAAACTAGTGATCATAATTAAATTGTTTCAGGAATTAACAACTAAAAAATAATGCCTGTGATCAATATTGTCGTGTAATAAAAGATATGTGTAATAAAAGATATAGGGGAGGGGAGGTGTGGTGGAGTGGTCATGCCACTGGATTGGTAATCCAATGGACCCGGGTTCAAATCCCGATATGTCAATGGGAAGATATTATTGGGATTGAATTTGTGCTATACCTAGTATCAGTGCATTACCACAAAGCCCACCGAAATGCCAAAAAATACCCTCATTGTTCCCTGATTAAATAACACTGTATGAATATTCCCATATTCAAAATATGTAACAGGGGGACAATGCCTAGTGAGTTCACTGCTCAATAGGTGGCGTTCTGAGAGTGAGGGTCTGAGTCTGGAGGGTGAGACGGTGAAGCACTTGAGCGAAGCAACCAGCCGCTTCAGAGATGGAGCTGCTTCGAGCCATGATGGATGCTTCACATGTCTCACTCCCCAGACTGGAACAAGACCTCACGGGCTTCACCGTGTTGAGCGGTCGAATGTACAGGCTCTCAGCCTATGCCCGAGAGGGAGTAGTTGGAATATAGACAAAAATTAAAATATATTTTTTTTTACCGAATACCAAACTAATTAAATATACTATATTCATACAAGAAAGTAGTTTCGTTATTTATTACTACAACATATATAAGAGATTAATTCGAACATTTGAATGAATTGAAATACAGAATAATAGTTACTGACATGACAATGAATTGGCGTTTTTATACCACCTAATGTTTCTATGGTACTAAAAGACTTAAACAAAGCAGCAAATTGAACGCAATATACAGTAGGGTTAAAGTAAGATTGAATATTAAAAAAATAGTCTATATCCATATGAATTATTATACGACCTATACCTAAACATTATACGACCTATACCTAAACATTTTGGAACAATGTATAAGAAGATAAGTCAGCTAACTAGATTTGACATAATGCAATATAGTGGGGCAGATAACTGGAATAATCGTTCATTTCTGGAAACAAGCACCAAAATTGGCACACTACTCGTTGGGGATTGCTCTTTTGATAAAACCCGTTAGCCACCTAAAAATTCAAGATGGCGGCTATTTTTCAAGATGGCCGCCATTGAATATACAGAAACATTGCATTTCGCAATCAAATCGCAAAGACTTGTCCTATTTGAATGATCTTGGTGTCAAATCATACATTTTTCACTATGTAGAATCCGAATTTGGAACCATGGACTTACTCACTAGCTTCCTTGTACCATAATATCAGTCCCGGAATCATAATTAGGGTAAAAAGTGCCCAAATCATAGGCACCATCAGTCCGATATATTATTGGATGTACACCCAGAAGTGAAAGTCCCTGCATATGTTTTTTCCCCTACTCCTAGTACCCCAGAAGCTAGGAACGGGGTGGTCCCTGCCCAGTCCCCCTTACTACTCCTACCCCAGGCAAAAGGGGCAGGGCGTCCCTGTCTGTCACCCCTTCCTTCCCCTCCCCACCCGTGAAGAGAACAAACTACTCCCGCTTCCCCCCCCCCCCCCCCGCACACTTACACACCACCCCAATGCCAGACAGGAGGTTGACACACACACATACCATTATCAATTTCATAAGTAATGGTATCGTGTTTATCTTCATTAATTTACCCTCTGACGGTTTTGACGCATTTTGATTATTTATCCTGGCTATAATTAGACGAATACTTACAGCTTAGGAAGGACCAATGTGGAATAATGTCCTAATCTGAATTAAATCGTCTAATAATAGCCATAAAGCAGAAAAGAAGAGTGTCATCGATTCTCAGAGGCTTAATATATGATTTGTTATACATGTATTTTCATGTATAAATTATACACAAAAATACAATAGCTACTCGCTTTACATTTGACAGCATAACAATATTCCATGTTTGCTATTTGGTAGTATTATAAAGCAGTATAATCTAGTAATGAATTATTGTATTTTATGGTGTCTCGGTGTATAACACCTATTGGAAAATATTATCAAGGAAGTGGGTTACTAAATGTTATAGCAAACTGCATAGGCCTACAGTATATATTTCCTGCATAACTCAATACTGTAAAATCACACACACACATACATATATATATATATATATATATATATATATATATATATATATATATATATATAGAGAGAGAGAGAGAGAGAAAGAGAGTTTATATACTGTATATAGACCCTATATATATATATATATATATATATATATATATATATATATATATATATAATTATATATATAGCTATTACATATATGAGAGAGAGATATATATATATATATATATATAACAGATATGATAACATATATCACTGTAATAAGCAGTAGTAAACAAATGGTAGACATATCTCACGTCGGATATATACACTTATTATACAGTATATATATATTGAACAATTAATTAACATCGAGGCAAACATTTGTGGTAAAGCATTTCCCTCATGAATTATTGGTATATTTAGAGTAGCTGGTAACCGTTTTTAAACTTTGAATACTAAATGCGTCTCTAATGGTGTTCTAAAGCTGATTTTCCTGTGTCGACTGCTAAACTATCACCTTTCCTCCCCCGAACTACATACCGGTACTTGCATAGTTTGAGTCTCGTTTAACCCTTATTGCTTTCTGACATTAGGCTGAGATTAGTATGGATCTTCATATAGAGCTTTTTACCAACTCTTCTGCTACTACTGGAACACCACAGTTAATACAGTTCAAGCCTGCCAACATTATTCAGGATAAATCCTATGACCCTAACTATTCAGTTACACTATTAATCTAATTGATTCTGATTAACTTACACTAAAGATTAACGTTAATGATAGATGTGTGCTAATGTAGAAGCAATACAAATAATAATTACAAAAGTAAATGAAAAATCTGAGCTGTGGTGGTCAAGTGGTGAGCACGCTCGCGTGTGAATCTGAAAGACCCGGGATCGAATCCTTGCCACGGCCGACATTTAGTGGGTGCGGTAGTACGTCCTAGCATGTTTCACATGCTTGCACCCAGTCAGGGGACATCCTGACGACGTATACAGACTAAATACACATAACAAAGCCACTCCAACACCTTCCTCTCTCTCCAACACCCCTTCCCCCCTCTCAACACTTCTCTGAGCTAGTGCCGATAAAACTGGCATGGTCAGTCCTGTAAAGAATTATAAGATTCAGAGTCGTAAAGATTCAAGGACGAGCTTATTAGCGGCGGATCCCCAGATCGACCGTGGTGATTGTCACCAAAAACATCTACAAAAGTACAAAGTACAAAGTATCCCCTAAGAACCGAGACAGCATTTTCAGAGAGAGAGAGAGAGAGAGAGAGAGAGGAGAGAGAGAGAGAGAGAGAGAGAGAGAGAGAGAGAGATTCTATAGCAGGAATTAGATAAGCATTTTCTTACCGATTACCTTGTATTTAATATTTGATAAAATATATCTGTCGATTTTAGGTAGGATAGATGGTGAATAGCTATTACTGAACTTTTATTTCGTATTTGCATACGTATGCATTGAGCATTGGCATGCTTCGAAATAACACTCGTTCCAAGTGAAAAGCGATTATGAAAATTATGTATTTAATCATACAGAATCTGATATATACTCGAAAAAGTTCAGTATAATTAAGACAACACTAGAGTGCTGCGTTAATATCGTATCTGTGAGACTGTTTGGGAAGTGAGTTTTCAATAACTTCACTATCAGTTGCTACGCGGATATAATGCTCTCCTGATTATGATATATCCGCGAAAAGATAAGTAGATATCTAGTTTGTTATAAAGTTATGACATACCTCGTTGAAGTCTGTAAAACTGTCTTCATAGCGTAATGCATAAATGCACTGAATTTCGGTGTGAGCATCCTAGGTTCGAATCCCTGGACTGTCACATGTATTTGTTGATTTCATGATTTGAGTTTAGAAGTAAAGTTGATTGGTGGAAAAAAAAACATATGAAATACCTTTTTGATAGACTCCCCCCCTCCCCCTCCAAAAAAAGTGAATGACTGCAGTGAACTAATACATTAAAATGGCAATTAATATATATATATATATATATATATATATATATATATATATATGAGAGAGAGAGAGAGAGAGAGAATATGCACCAAAAAGCCTAACCACGTATCGAGCATTGAATGAATACACCACTTATAATCAATTAAGCAATCCATACAATATGTTTTTTAGTAAGTTCCAACATCTCTTCAGAGATATTCAAAATTACAAGATTGCCATTTCAATGTGCAAATCCATTAAATACCAATGCATATTGCGCGGGTGGGTGAATACTATCGATCTATCTATCTATTGCCTGACGCCGTGATCCCCGAAGGGTTGGCCACGGGTGAATACAATAATTTGTAAAATAACTAGAAGGGGTGATGGTATTGGAAATTTACATTATAAATACAAACATGATAGAATACTAATTATGCATAAATCATAAGTGTTTGTGTGTCAAGCTACGGATAGGTGACAGATAGTGTAAATGATCTTCATTCTGTAAAATCAGATAATTTATTGCAACATTGTTCCAGCATATATAGAATATAATAGATTACCAATTCCTGACATGGTCTCGGCCTCGTTGCATGGTTACTTTATTCTGTGTTCGTGGAAAACAATGGTTGTAATCGGAGGTTTCCTCCTGTGTGGGGTTGGGGTAGGGTGTGAGTGGGGGGCCTGCTTGTTTAATTTCTCCATTATAGGGTAGGGGAAGGAAGGGGTGACGGACTGGCACCATCCCGTCCCTTCTGCCTGGGGTAGGAGTAGTAAAGGGGACTGGGCAGGGCCCACCCCGTTCCTACCTTCTGGGATAGTTGGAGTAGGGGGTAAACCCTATGCAGGGACTTTCACTTCTGGGTGTACATGTAGGCAGTAGGCCTATACTTGTTTGTCACTTATTGTCTTGCTGCCTGGATGAGTATACTACAACGCTTCTAAACCTCGCATCTGCAGCTGCACAGTGCCGTGTAGGTCAGACCAAAGCAGTAGCATTTGCATCGACCGCAGTATTCCGACTTGCATCCACACTTGGTCAGCTGCTGGCAACTCTGCCACTGGACCTGCTTGGCTACTGCATATTGCATATATTGGCTGGTCAGCAGCAATGACTGGCACCTGACCGGGGTTCAGAAATGCCACTATCTCCTTGATCTTGTCCATCACATGCTTGACTGTAGCAACTGAGTGGGCCTGATCTCGCAGCAGAGGTAAAAGTGATGTAATGCTGACCTCAAATGGCTTTCCTCTCTTCTGTGAAGCATGGTGGGCTGACCAAGTCACATCCACTGGCCCAGCTGTCACAGTGACCTTCTCCAGCCACTCATACTCCCTTGCCAGTTGTGGCCTCAGCAGATTGGTGTCTGGGTGTGTTACACCACTCTGGGGATGAGAGGGTTTCTTCTTGGTGAAGAAGGGCGGGCCGGACATTGGTGAAGGAGTCTGGAAGTTCTGGAACTGTCTTCACTTTCTCCTCTCCGAACTTCAGCTGTCCACGCTCTTCACCTTTGTCTTCTTTGGTTGGGTGCTGGAAAACAGAGACGCTGGTTCCATGGAAAGGAGTGGTTGCTGTCATTGCAGTGGGATTGTGGTCTATGTTGTCCATGGCTGATGTGGTGAACAGCCCTTTTCGCAGAACTGGTGGACAGACCACCCCATCCTCCACGTACTTGCTGACTGTTGCATCTCCCAGCTGTGCAGATATCTGTAGCACCCTGTCGTATGGACGTCTGGACGTACCTGTACCTGGACGTCTGCTGTACCCAGGAAACACTCTGGAAGAGGCATGGGGTACAGTGGATTGTCGGAAGGAGGAAAAGATATAGGATATACTGGATGGGTGTGGAGACTGATAAAGCGAAAGGAGGAGTGGGTGTTCTGGTGGCTGAAGAGCTGGCGGAAAGTGTGCTTCAGATTACGAGAGTTAGTGAAAGGCTGATTGTTTTGAAGTTGAAAGTTGGTGAAAGAATTCTGAATGTGATATCTGCATATGCCCCACAGGCTGGTTTACAGAAAGAGATAAAAGAGGACTTCTGGAATGACACCGTCAGTGTCATTTCAGGCCTCTCGGAGAACGAAATAAATATCGTGGGGGAGGACCTCAATGGTCACGTGGGAGCATCTGCAGATGGATACGAGGGGGTACATGGAGGAATTGGTTACGGAAGGAGAAATCTAGAAGGCGAATATATATTGGAGTCCTGCGTTGCACTCAACATGGTTGTGTGTAACACAAAGTTCAAGAAAAGACAGAGCCATCTGATCACATATAACTCTGGGGTCTCCAGTAGCCAGATAGATTACTTCTTGGTTAACAGGAAAGACTGGAAACTAGTTCGAGATGTAAAGGTCATCCCGAGCGAAGAATGTATCCCCCAGCATAAGCTACTTGTGTGCGACATGAGCTTATACAGAGATCCTAAGCGCAAGAAGGTTTACATACCCAAAAGGAAAGTGTGGCTGCTGAAGGACAAGGAAGTTAGGGATAGGTTTCATAATGAACTGGAGGAAATTAATAGAAATAAGGAAGCTAGGCCTAACAATGTAAATAGCCAATGGAACTTTCTTAAGCATAGCCTTATCGCTGCCACTGACAAAGTCTGTGGGAAAACAAAGGGTCACCCCAGGAATAAGACCTCTTGGTGGTGGAACGATGAGGTAGAACATGCTGTGAAAGAGAAAAGGAGATGCTTCAAAGCATGGAAAAAAGGAGGCAGCAGGGAGGAATACCAGGCAGCTAAACGAACTGCCAAAAGAGTTATTTACAATGCTAAAAATCGCATTAAGGACCTGGTCCTCGAACAAGTGTGTAACACTGACAATCCCAATGGGACCTTCAACCTAGCTAGGCGAGTTAAAAATGACAGTAGGGATATTATAGGTGAACAGTGTGTTAGAGATGATAATGGAAAGATTGTGTATGCAGAAAATGAAATCAGAGAAGCATGGAAGGTACACTATGAACGATTGCTAAATGTAGAGTTTGAATGGGATAAGGAACAGCTTAGTATCGAAAAACCACTATCTGGGCCCCCTCCTTTGATAGCACCAGCTGTAGTGAGCGACGCAATCAATAAAATGAAGGACGGTAAAGCTCCAGGTTGCTCCGACATTGTCGCTGAGATGATAAAAGCCTCAGGGGAGATTGGTGTAAACTTAGTCACTGAGTTGATAAACACCATTATTAAAGATGAGAAAATCCCAGAGGATTGGCTCAAAAGTGTAATAGTAAAATATATACAAAGGAAAAGGGGATGCGCTAGATAGAGGAAATTATAGGGGCCTGAAAATGCTTGACCAAATCATGAAGGTCTGTGAGAGAGTCCTTGAGGGTTTGATCAGGCAAAGCATCTCTATTGATGATATGCAGTTTGGTTTTATGCCAGGACGTGGTACAACCGATGCTATCTTCATAGTCAGGCAGATACAGGAAAGATACTTACTAAAATGCAGGGATCTTTACTTTGTGTGTGTGGACCTGGAGAAGGCCTTTGATAGGGTACCTAGAGATGTTGTACAGTGGGCTATGAGGAAACTTGGTGTGGAAGAGTGGCTGGTGCGTGTGATAATGAAGATGTATGAGGATTCGCGAAGTTCGGTGAGGGTGAAGGGTGTACTGAGTGATGAGTTCGCAGTCCGTGTTGGAGTCCATCAGGGTTCCGTGTTAAGCTCCCTCCTCTTTATTATGGTCTTGGAGGCGCTGTCTAGAGTTTTTAGAGGCGGACTCCCGTTGGAACTGTTTTATGCAGACGATTTAGTCCTAATAGCTGACAGTATGCAGGATGCTGAGGCCAAATTCAGAGAGTGGAGAGAGGGCATGGCGAGCAAGGGTTTAAGAGTCAATATTAACAAAACCAAGGTTATGCATTGTAGTTTGAGACGAGGCAATGTGGAAAAGAGCGGTGCATACCCATGTGCAGTGTGTGAAAAGGGAGTGGGCGTTAACTCAATTCAATGTAGCATCTGTCGATGTTGGGTACACCATGGGAGTAAGCGCTGTAGTAGAATAAAGGGGCCCTGCCGAAGGATAAGTCAGAAATAGAGAAATTTGTGTGCGTAGTGTGCAAAGGAGAGCTTGTGTTAAGTGATGATCCTGTGGCTGTGAATTTTGGAAATGAGTCTTTGGAGCTGGTGAACAAGTTTTGTTACCTAGGAGATACCATCTCTGCCGGTGGTGGGGCCGAGGCTGCCACTGTTGCTAGAATTAGGTGTGGCTGGGGGAAGTTCAGAGAATTTATGCCAATCCTGACCATGAAAAGAATGCCTCTCCCCCTGAAGGGAAAGGTGTATGCCTCATGTGTTAGAAGTGCAATGACGTATGCCTCAGAAACATGGGCCGTTAAAGTAGAGGATGTCAACAGAATGGAGCGTAATGAGATGAGAATGGTGAGATGGATGTGTGGGGCCAGGCTATAGGATAGAATAACAAATGTTGAGCTGAGGAGACGTTTAGGTATAAAGAGTATTAGCGAGGTGATGCGTACAAGTAGATTGGGATGGTATGGACATGTGGAGAGAATGGATGAACAAAATTGGGTGAAAAAATGCAGGTCTGTGATTGTGGAGGGAGCTGCACCAAGGGGTGGACCGAGGAAGACCTGGGATGGGACTATACGCGCCGATCTCAAATCCAAGAACTTGACAAGTGAAGCAGCCCTTAACAGGGTTGCCTGGAACGCCGCCATTAGGACAAGAGACTGAAACTGCACTTATGTGTGGAACACTCAGTCTTAAAATTTTATGTATGTATGTATGTATGAAATGCTGATGCCATTCTCGTTAAGCATTTCCACCAACTTTCTCTTTCTTGTCTTTGTGTAGACGGACATCCCCATGTAAACAGGGAATTGGGTCTCTCTGTCTTTGGAGTGTCTGTGAGTTGCTGCTGTTACGGCTGGATCGGCAATACATATTCGGGATTCTTGATCGTAGGACAGAAATGGCTTATGTGACAACGACACGCTCGATTCCAGTCCCAAATACTATATGCTCCAGACAACAAAAGCACCAACGCCCTACAGAGTTATCGTCTACGGTAACGAGGTACCTTAACTCGGCGAAAGTGTACAACAGGGGTAGGCTATGAGGCTAAACTCCCTCAGACATTTATAGGTTACGTTATTACTAAAGAAATGCAATACTCAAGAAACTACGTTAATATTAAGCCTCTAATAATGTAGAATAGAAGCAGGCTAAAGGTATGACAGTGAAATGCTAAATGACAATGTACACGCCTACTTGAAAGCGCGTGCACTAGAATAACTGTCCCCTACTAACATGCACTAGCATGTAGCATACAAGATGTTCATGATCCAGTAGATACCTAATAATACACATGGAAGGAACATAAATAGTAGTCACTTATTATAAGAATGAATCTATACTTGGAATAACTAAAAGGTTGCAGGCAACAGTACTGCGCCGGTAGCCTACTACCGCATAGGCTACTTCGCTTCTCTCACTCTGTCTCCCCTCTGAGTCCGTATGCGCCCTACGCAACAGAACTCCGGACACAGCAGCAAAACGACAGTGCAGTTAATTGATACATGAAAGTATTAATAGTGTTGTCTTGTGTGTGAGTAATGTGTATTGTAAAGTGTTACATACATAAACTTAAAGAGAGCTGCAATGCATAGTAAAATAAAGATATAACCCACTCATCATCCCCATGTGTTCTAGCTAGCAGGCCAAGTCACAGGAACAACGAGTCCCAGCACCGAAAGCGAGAACCCAGGAAAAGACTGCAGAGAACACAAGGACAGATAAATTACGTTACTCTACTATACCGGCACTACGAGCGAGCTGTAGTCTCTGGTACTACACTCGCTCCTGGCTCAGTAGGCAAATCAAGGCTAAGTCCTCGCCCCTCTACAGACAACTCCTGGGCATGGTCGGGCTCTTACACATGGCACTAGTCTAGTCACAAATTGGATGATGAGCTGGGCATATAACTCGTGAACATGTAGAACGTTCACCAACTATCCTCATCAAGAAGATCGCTGTTCACATTAACCCCTTAAATCTAATACATGTAAATATATGCTTGTCCTAAGAGTAATACGAGAGGTGAGTGCTGAAACTCCTTTAGGACCTCAAGGGAAGGGTATGCATTTAAATAGAGAGAAGAATGAAATGAGAGTAATGTCGTCAGAGAGAAAGAGTGCAACCGTGAGAAATTGGGAGAGAGGGCAAGGGATGTTAGAATCTCAAAGGTTCTAGGCAACCTGGTCATAGAGCACACAGCGAGCCTCCAGGCAATGTGCTGTACGACAACATGGGCAGCCCAGGCAGCATAGGCAGGCGGCAATGTACTACCAACCCTGTCGCACCTAGCTATAAGCGCAGGGCTGCCAACCGGTCCATACGTCTGGCAACCACCCCCCCGGCAGCGTGGCGCACCGCTACCCTCTCGCTCTGAAGTCTAACTCACTCTCTCTCTCTGAATTCCCACTGTCTTATCTATCAACTTCTCTATTGATACTACATATTAAATGGAAGGTCTCGACATGGCTTAAAACAAAACTCACCACTGGTTAGCAAATGACGAGACCTTTGCAGAGATACAAAGAACATAGTTATACGTTGTCACACTCAATATAAGCAGCCAGCACGGTACAGCGCGGTACCGTGGCGGTACAGTGGAGTACCAAGGAGTACAATCAGGTTACGTTGCCACGCACTGGGTGCGTCACAGCCCCCCCAAGATTTTAGATAATCGACCTTAGAAGCATTATCAAAATCTGACAGGCAACCAACCGACCTGCTACCCTTAGCTGCCACTAATTGCAAAAGGTGCACAACAACTGAAGTGTGAATTATACATAAAACACAATATCGCATGCATCATGCTACAACAATAAAGACTTACAAAACTAAAAAAAAAAATTCTCGTTTATTTTATTGTTTTATAATCTTTTTGGACGGCGTTATGATAGCCTAATTTTACTCCTGCTCAACCCACACACCGTGCACGACTATCCTGGATCATCAACCCTTGATAGACAATCTGCTATCACGTTCTCACTCCCGGCAATATGCTGAATGTTGAGATTATACTCTTGGAGCATTAGGGACCACCTGGTCAACCGCATATTCCGATTGTGAAACTGATTTAGGAATTTCAAGGGATGATGGTCCGTATAAATCGTCACTACCGGGCCGTAGGCTGGAACATAAACTTCGAAATGTTTGAGCAACAAGACGATAGCAAGAAGCTCCTTCTCTATAGTCGAGTAATTCCTTTGTGCCGAATTAAACTTGCGAGAAAAGAAGCTCACTGGGTGTTCCAAGCCCTCGGAATCAGTCTGCAGTAACACTGCCCCGGCACCCACACCGCTGGCATCAGTCGCCAGCTGAAAACTCCTGGAGAAGTCTGGGGCTCTCAAAATCGGATGTGTACACAGCAGGTGCTTGACTAGGTCGAAAGCCCTCTGACACTCCGCAGCCCAACAGAACTTCACTGACTTCGACAGTAGATCAGTTAACGGTGCTAAGACAGTAGAGTATCCCCGGATGAAGCGCCTATAATAGCCTATCATACCTAGGAACCGCATGACCTGGCGCTTAGTGGTGGGCCTGGGAAACATATTGATAGCCTGTATCTTGCTCAGGGGGGGGCACACCCGGCCTAACCCGACCACGAAGCCAAGATACTGCACAGTAGCCTTTACAAACTCGCACTTCCTCAGGTTCACCACCAGCCCAGCATCGTGCAACTTCCCAAACAGGGTCTCTAAGTGCCTTAGGTGATTTTCAAAATCGTCATCATACACTATCACGTCATCAAGGTAGACCGTGCAGTTAGGGATTTCGTCACAAATATCGTTCATCAGGTTCTGAAACGTGGCAGGTGCGTTCTTTAGCCCATAAGGCATTACGTTACATTGGTAGGTCTTGCCATCTACCACAAAACCACAAACTTGCTTAGCTCGGTCCGACAGGGGTACTTGCCAGTAGCCTTTTACAAGATCAATTTTAGTAAGGTACTTTGCATTCCCTATCTTGTCCACGCTGTCGTCAACTCGAGGCAAAGGGTAAGGGTTGGTAGTGGTCAAGCCATTTAGCCTACGAAAATCTATGCAGAACCGCACCTTGCCGTCAGGTTTTGGCTGCAACGTGACGGGTGATGTCCACTTCACATAACCTTCAGTGATCATCCCTCTCTCAACCATGTACTTTAACTCCTCCCGTAAAGCTGGCAACTTTACCGGGGGCACACGGTAGGGCACTGACTTGAAGGGCACATTATCACCGACGTCCACGTCGTGCGTTACCTGAGTAGTGAGACCTGGGTGTTCGGCGAAAACAGAGGGGTATGACCTGAACAGGCCTAGGACAGCAGCACCCTGGTGCTCAGGCAGGCGACTTACAGCTTGCCTAGCCTCTTGTTCAGTATTCCCCGCCCACTGTTCCGCGGAAATGACACAGTCCCAGCTATCCTCCTCAGCAGCATGACTGTCCCCACCTCCTTCTCCACCCTGGCCGCTGCAGGCCAGCACAGGGACAGTGAGAGGCTCTGAGGGGCGTCTCACATACTCTTTCATGAGGTTAACATGACATAACTGATGTTTTTTTCTACGGTCAGGTGTTGCAACGAGATAATCAAGGTCGGACAGTTTCTTAGCCACCACATACGGCCCAATAAACTTGGCAGAAAGGGGGTGTCCAGGCAAAGGTAAAAGCAACATTACCTCCTGACCCACCGAAAACTCCCGAAGCTTCACCTTGGCGTCATACTGGTGCTTCATGACCGCCTGTGCATTAACCAAGTTATTACCTGCCGCTGCCATGCAACCTATAAGTCTCTCCCGGCTCTCAAGGATATATTTAAGTACAGACCCCGGCTTCTCTTCGCCCTCCCAGATCTCTTTCACCATACTTAAAGGTCTTCTCACATTATGGCCAAAGACTAGTTGATTTGGACTGAACCCCAGGCTCTCTCCTGGGACTTCACGTGCAGCGAACAGAACATACGGCAGACCCAAATCCCAATCAGTGTCATGTTCTGCACAGTAACAGCGTAGCATACTCTTCAGGGTCGAGTGCCACCGCTCCAAGACTCCCTGACTCTCGGGATGGTAGGCTGACGACACTACAGAACATATACCGTGCAACTGAAGGGTTTGCTTGAACAATTTGGATGTAAAATTGCTCCCCTGGTCTGACTGCACCTCACGTGGAAATCCATAACGGGAACAGAACAATAATAAGTTTTTAACAACTGCCTTTGCCGAGCCGTTTCTCATGGGGTATGCGTCCGGGTATCTCGTAGCCACATCCATGATTGTCAACAGGAATTTATTGCCACTACTAGTAGGCGGGAAAGGGCCAACCAAATCTACTACAACTTTGCTGAACGGAGGCCCGGTGACAGGTATGGGAAACAAAGGTGCCTTCGGGATTGTCTGGTTAGGCTTCCCCGTTGTCTGGCAGGTCGCACACCCAGCCACCCATGCACAGACATCAGCCTTGACCCCAGGCCACCAGAAAAACCTGCCCAATGCCGCCAATGTTTTTGTTACCCCCAAATGACCCGCCACCGGCACATCATGCGCCAGACACAATAAGGACTCTCTATACTTATTTGGAACAACCACCTGGTCTACTACCCTCGCACCGCCCTCCCACTTCGATTTGGGGTCTAGAAATCTGCGGTACAATATCCTGTTGAGCCTAAAGAAATCTCCCGGCTTCGCATCCCCATCTTCCTCCAACTCTATGGCACCATTGCTATAACGAGCTAGGCTAGCGTCTTGCAGCTGCTGCTCACTAATGTCCCTGGGCGTCAATGCATCAAGATGGTTTTGTAATAAGACATTACCCCGGCTAGTAGGCTCTACTGCCTTAGTGGCTCTCGCTACAGCTCTTGCCTCACGCGAAGTCTTACCCAACTCTGCCTTGTTACACACCATATCTGGGCCAGAGTCAACTCCCGTGTTTATTATAGGTCCAAGTACCGAATCACCGAGAAGTGCAGCAGAATCAATGTCCCTTTTCCTGCCCTTAGCAACCTTCTCCTGATCCTTCCTCCACTGTCCCCGAGATTGAGTGCTAGGCTGTGCAGGAGCCGCAGAGCGAGATCGGGTTACCACACAGGCCATCTCATCCTGTTGGCACCTCCCCACCCATTCCCGATTCTCACCATCCACGTCGGCCGCCCTCTCGGCAACGAGTAAGGGTGGAGTCCCGGAAGTGGGCACCGCAAAGTCGTTGCCGAGAAGAAGGTCGACGCCCTCAACTGGCAAACACTCAACGATCCCTACATCCAGCTCCCTGCACACCTCTCCCACTCTCAACTCCAACCTCACAAGTGGGTATGACCTCGTAGCATTTATACCCTGCACCACAACAACTCTGGCCGCATTTATCGGTTTCCCTGTGAAGTTCCTCAACAAAGTTTGCGAAGCCCCCGTATCCCTCAGCAAGTCAACCCTCCGTAGTTCACTCCCCCAGCTCACAAACCCGTGCCCCCGATGGCTACAGAAAGTGTCCCGGACAGGTGTCGAGCCTTCCGTACGCTTCTTTACCGCGTGTGCCTCAGCTGCTGACAACCTACCCCGGGCAGTTGCTGCAGCCTTCAGAGACACACCGATACTGTGAACCAATGACACCGGCTTAGCGGGAGTGTTACTAGGGCACTCACGTGAATAATGGCCTAGCTTCTGACATTTGTAACATTTCACATCCCCAATGGGCTTCTTCCCTTGTGCGGGCGAAGAAGGGGCCTGACCTTTAGTAAACGGGAGAGGCTTGTGTTTGTAGGTGTTATTAGGTGCAATGCATTTAGTGTGGTTATGTGTGTCATAGGATTTGTTATTATCGAAAACTCTGGTGGGTGGGGTATAGCGCCCCTTCTGCCCTGACTCAGCCCTCTGAGCGGCACCGCAACCACGAATCCATGATAATCTGAAGTCTGCCATCTTGGCAGCCTCCTCTACTGTCTTGGGACATTTTTCCTTAATGTTCAGCGTTAGATCGGTTCCAGTACATTTGTAAAACTGTTCCAGATAGAAAAGTTGCTTAATTTCCTCAGCCGACTCTGCGTGCTCGGACCGAAACCAGTTATTACATGCATCTGTTAAGTCCCGTGCGTGCTCCATAAAACTGACGTCGCTCTTCTTATTCACGCCACGGAACTTCAATCTATAAGTTTCGGGTTGCAGTTCGTAGGCCCGGAGCACAGCCTCCTTCACCAGTCCATACACTACACTCTCGTCCAGTGACAGTGCATCGTAGGCTTTCAACCCCTTACCCACTAGACGTGATGAAACTAATGCTGCCCATTTAACCTCCGGCCAGTCATACTCACGACACTTCTTTTCGAAACGAGCAAAAAACTAAGTCACTGCTGTCTCATCAAATGCGGGTACTAACTTAATTAAATGCGAAAGTGAGTCTGTAACCCGGTGCCCACCACCGAGATGACGCCCCGTGGTCTCTACTCTAGACTTCTCGACATCCATTTCAGCCTGGTACCTGGTTGCATCCTGATTGGCTTGGATTCTAGCAACCTCTATGCGTTCTATACTAGCCTGTTGTATCTGAGTCTCCTGCAGCTTAAACTTAGCTAGTTCTAGCTGAAATAACATCTCAGGAGACAGGCCTGGGGGGGGAGAGCACAAAATGGGGGATCCACACCGAGACGTGTTTACGGGTAAGCCAGCTTGCCCTTGAGAACCCTCCTGCTGCATCGTGCTAAGACTCGCTGGCTGAGGGCCCAGCTCAGGGGTAGAGTGGAATGGAGGCTTGGAGGGAACCCCCCAAGACCCCACTCCACCCACCGCCCCATCGCCATCACCCAACAAACATGCCACCAAATTCTTCTTGGGCCAACTGTCAGGACAGTCCCGCCCCAAAACCGTGGCTAAACAGCGAAGACCGTAACAATCAATAGCCTGCAGGCGCTGTTCGGTCAAAGGTGTCTGCAAAAATGCCCGGGCATCCCTCTCTCCACTTATAACACTCCCCTCCCTAAACATCTGTTGTACTTGCTGGTTACTAGGCTGTACCGTGTTATCCTCCCCCGTAAATGATGAGTCATTAGACATAGTGCTGGTTATACAATTGCTGTTCATAAAAAAAAAGAAGTGCTTATTACTAATTGCAGTCTCGACTCACAAAATGTTAAAGATGCTTGAATGACTCTACTCTAGACACCCCTAACGAAACAATCTGCAAGTCCACCAATACAATAATGACACAATAAAAATTCCTCCAATATGCAAGAAAATTCTAGCCAGCTCTACTAGGTAGCATAGAATAGTTCTCCAAAAAACATGTGATAGGATACTACTGAATCTTGTGCAAGGTCGCCATTTTGTTACGGCTGGATCGGCAATACATATTCGGGATTCTTGATCGTAGGACAGAAATGGCTTATGTGACAACGACACGCTCGATTCCAGTCCCAAATACTATATGCTCCAGACAACAAAAGCACCAACGCCCTACAGAGTTATCGTCTACGGTAACGAGGTACCTTAACTCGGCGAAAGTGTACAACAGGGGTAGGCTATGAGGCTAAACTCCCTCAGACATTTATAGGTTACGTTATTACTAAAGAAATGCAATACTCAAGAAACTACGTTAATATTAAGCCTCTAATAATGTAGAATAGAAGCAGGCTAAAGGTATGACAGTGAAATGCTAAATGACAATGTACACGCCTACTTGAAAGCGCATGCACTAGAATAACTGTCCCCTACTAACATGCACTAGCATGTAGCATACAAGATGTTCATGATCCAGTAGATACCTAATAATACACATGGAAGGAACATAAATAGTAGTCACTTATTATAAGAATGAATCTATACTTGGAATAACTAAAAGGTTGCAGGCAACAGTACTGCGCCGGTAGCCTACTACCGCATAGGCTACTTCGCTTCTCTCACTCTGTCTCCCCTCTGAGTCCGTATGCGCCCTACGCAACAGAACTCCGGACACAGCAGCAAAACGACAGTGCAGTTAATTGATACATGAAAGTATTAATAGTGTTGTCTTGTGTGTGAGTAATGTGTATTGTAAAGTGTTACATACATAAACTTAAAGAGAGCTGCAATGCATAGTAAAATAAAGATATAACCCACTCATCATCCCCATGTGTTCTAGCTAGCAGGCCAAGTCACAGGAACAACGAGTCCCAGCACCGAAAGCGAGAACCCAGGAAAAGACTGCAGAGAACACAAGGACAGATAAATTACGTTACTCTACTATACCGGCACTACGAGCGAGCTGTAGTCTCTGGTACTACACTCGCTCCTGGCTCGGTAGGCAAATCAAGGCTAAGTCCTCGCCCCTCTACAGACAACTCCTGGGCATGGTCGGGCTCTTACACATGGCACTAGTCTAGTCACAAATTGGATGATGAGCTGGGCATATAACTCGTGAACATGTAGAACGTTCACCAACTATCCTCATCAAGAAGATCGCTGTTCACATTAACCCCTTAAATCTAATACATGTAAATATATGCTTGTCCTAAGAGTAATACGAGAGGTGAGTGCTGAAACTCCTTTAGGACCTCAAGGGAAGGGTATGCATTTAAATAGAGAGAAGAATGAAATGAGAGTAATGTCGTCAGAGAGAAAGAGTGCAACCGTGAGAAATTGGGAGAGAGGGCAAGGGATGTTAGAATCTCAAAGGTTCTAGGCAACCTGGTCATAGAGCACACAGCGAGCCTCCAGGCAATGTGCTGTACGACAACATGGGCAGCCCAGGCAGCATAGGCAGGCGGCAATGTACTACCAACCCTGTCGCACCTAGCTATAAGCGCAGGGCTGCCAACCGGTCCATACGTCTGGCAACCACCCCCCCGGCAGCGTGGCGCACCGCTACCCTCTCGCTCTGAAGTCTAACTCACTCTCTCTCTCTGAATTCCCACTGTCTTATCTATCAACTTCTCTATTGATACTACATATTAAATGGAAGGTCTCGACATGGCTTAAAACAAAACCCACCACTGGTTAGCAAATGACGAGACCTTTGCAGAGATACAAAGAACATAGTTATACGTTGTCACACTCAATATAAGCAGCCAGCACGGTACAGCGCGGTACCGTGGCGGTACAGTGGAGTACCAAGGAGTACAATCAGGTTACGTTGCCACGCACTGGGTGCGTCACACTGCTCCTTCTTTGTACCTTGCGTAGCAGTTGTACTGAAGCAGCTGAGCAATTGCTAGATCTGTCTTTGATGCGCCAAACCTAAGTTGAGATTTGATGTCCGCTCCGTGTTCAAGCATGGCCACAAACTGAAGAAGAGTGAGTGGAATGGCCTGCTCGATGCACCCCTCATGGAAGGTTCCATCAAATGTGGACTTGTGGTCCAGCATATGTCTTCGCAAGATGTTAGCTGCTTTGCCAAGGATAATAGCTTCACTATAATAGTCAGAGGCTTCTGACAAGACAAAGCCCACATCTTTCTGGAAAGCCAGAAGAACATCCCTTCCCTGCTTGTGCACTTCCAACTCAGGTATTTCTGACAGCAGTTTTTCCTTCAGTCTTGTGGAGTTGACAGGAGGTGCATCAACACCCAGCTGTTTCAGGCGCTGGGCATACAGGTGAACTATATCTGCAAGTCGGAAGACTGCAGGACCCTCGCCAGATCTGGTGGTCTCCACTAGATATGTGACCAGCTCTGAGAATGCCTGTGGGTGGGCATCCTCTTCGGGTGCACGTTCCTGTTCCAGTCTCTTGGAGGCTCTGAGGTACGTCCTCTCTCTATTGTACAGGTCTGTCAAGCAGGCAAAATGGTATTTGAGCTCCTGTGCAATAGAATCTCCACCGCTGAGTCTTGCAAGAAGTTTTCCGTCATTTAAAGTTTGGACTCATTCATTAAGTCTGTTATTGAGGTTCATCGTCATAACTTGTCTGAGTTCAGAGGATGGGGCTTCTTTGTCACATATGAAACACGTTTGGCCTTCAAGGCTGGTTCTACGCAGCTTGGTCTGGCATTCTACTGGCTGAGCACTCTCTGCTCTTCTTTTTCTGGCTCTCTCCAGTTTCGTGTTGTTGAACATAAGGCGACAACTTTGGTGATACTGCGCCTTGTTCCTCCTCAGAGTTTCTTCAATGCCACCACCATCATCAAGTCTGGCTGGATCCAGAACAATAGGCATCTCATTAATTGCGTGAAAGAGGGGAATAGTAGTCGCAATCATAGTGTAGCCATCATGTTCTTGTGGTTGTTGTGCACGTGGTGACTTGAGCTCTTCACTCTTCTTCTTCTGGCAAAGACAACACTTGCTCCAGTCAGTCCAGAATTTAGACGGTCCTGGATCTGTATTTGCTAACTTGGTGAATACAGTATGATAATTATCTGTAACACAGATATAATAGATAACAGATAATCACAGTATATAACGGATAATCACAGTATGATATAACACAGTATGTTATTATGATAACAGATATAACAGATAATCACAGTATGATAATTATCTGTATTCAGTGAATCAAGGCCGAGGGGTTATCCTTTTACCACCATGCTCACAATCATGCACAATAAGGTATGGGATACAACTAGGTTCGGGAATAAAAATATATGACCTACACCTAGCCCGATCGTTCATCCAGTATCATTTAAGTCCCGTGCGATCTGTACACCATCCAGGTAACTACATGCAAAGCAATGTAAAGCCCCGTTACCCTTGGCTCGGCTCTCCCGCGCTGGCACACCCTGTCAATTCAGGCGTGGCTATCTAACTAAACATCTATGTTAAACTACATGTAATCTACAGTAGCTAACTGATGCGGGGCTTATTAGACAGCATTTGGGACACTAAACTAATTATTTAGCTACACTAAACTAATTATTCAGCTGATACTGAACCCCATGCTGAGTTTCACAGCAGTGGTGCCACCAGTGTGCCCTGGCTGTGCGTTGACATCCGCTCTGTTGAGCTACTACTCTACACCTTCCGCTGCAAGTCTCTCAACGTCCCCCCCCCCCCCCCCACCGCATCGTGTCATGTCCACTTTGGAAGTCTTGTACAGGAAGATGCTACACATAGTAAACCTCCAACACTACTACGATATACACTACCATGCATTTTAGCCGAGTCAGACGTAACATGAACCTCTAATTTAGCAGAATATTAGGATTCCGGGACTGATATTATGGTACAAGGAAGCTAGTGAGTAAGTCCATGGTTCCAAATTCGGATTCTACATAGTGAAAAATGTATGATTTGACACCAAGATCATTCAAATAGGACAAGTCTTTGCGATTTTATTGCGAAATGCAATATTTCTGTATAATATTCAATGGCGGCCATCTTGAAAAATGGCCGCCATCTTTAATTTTTAGGTGGCTAACGGGTTTTATCAAAAGAGCAATCCCCAAGGAGTATGTGTGCCAAATGTGGTGCTTGTTTCCAGAAATGAACGATTCTCCTGAAATTTGCAGTTATCTGCTCCACTAATACAAATGAGAATGAAAACAGAATAAATATAAGTGATATGTTCGATATGAACAGTTAATATGTATTGGAAATGTCCAATACATAATAACTGTCTTTGCATACTTTTAATACTATATGTTCGTTCTGATCCACTTTTATTTAGTAGGTTATATTAAAATAGGAGTTTATCATTTTTTTAAGGTGGACATGGATGATTAACCTGAAGATGGACTGAGAGAAGTCCGAAATATTGTTGCAATCCTATTAGCGGTGTATGTGCACTGTGGGTGTATGTGTGTGTGTCTGTTAAGCCGGTATCACACGAGAGCTTTTATAGTCAACATTCGATGATCAACATTTGTCCTGCAACATTTCTGTAATATTTGGCAACGGTATCGGAAACTAAACTGATGGTAGATGAATTTAGGCAACCGAAATTATGTATATGTTGTCCACATAAGCTGCCAGACCTGTGTTGAGGATAAATGTTAAGTGAAAAAGCGCTTGTGTGATACCGGCTTTACACAGGCGAGGATGTTGTGGTGGTCCAAGTAGATTTATGGTTACTGGAATATCGGGTATCGCTCAGGCTGAACCTTGCAGGTCTCCCACTCTTGAATGTTGTGGTGGTCCAAGTAGATTTATGGTTACTGGAATATCGGGTATCGCTCCGGCTGAACCTTGCAGGTCTCCCACTCTTGAATGTTGTGGTGATCCAAGTAGATTTATGGTTACTGGAATATCGGGTATCGCTCCGGCTGAACCTTGCAGGTCTCCCACTCTTGAATGTTGTGGTGATCCAAGTAGATTTATGGTTACTGGAATATCGGGTATCGCTCAGGCTGAACCTTGCAGGTCTCCCACTCTTGAATGTTGTGGTGATCCAAGTAGATTTATGGTTACTGGAATATCGGGTATCGCTCCGGCTGAACCTTGCAGGTCTCCCACTCTTGAATGTTGTGGTGATCCAAGTAGATTTATGGTTACTGGAATATCGGGTATCGCTCAGGCTGAACCTTGCAGGTCTCCCACTCTTGAATGTTGTGGTGATCCAAGTAGATTTATGGTTACTGGAATATCGGGTATCGCTCCGGCTGAACCTTGCAGGTCTCCCACTCTTGAATGTTGTGGTGATCCAAGTAGATTTATGGTTACTGGAATATCGGGTATCGCTCAGGCTGAACCTCCCACTCTTGAATGCAGTCATTTTTAAGGGGGGTCACAGGCTTTTATTCTGTTTCTCTTCTTTTCTCTCTTTATCTGGCTTGTATCCATTTGGCCCCATTCAGCCAACTGTTTTAAGACGTTTATCTCCATCCATGTGATGATTTCTTCCTGGCGAGCGACAGCGAGCCAGCATTGTATGGAGAAATCCAGCTTCGACGGAGACATTTTTCTATCGAAAAATGTAAAACATTAGCTTTCTGTCCAAATAAATACAGTATATATATATATATATATATATATATATATATATATATATATATATATGCTGGCTCGCTACCGCTCGCCTGGAAAATATTGACACCTGGATGGGGGTAAACGTCTTAAAACAGTAGGCTGAATAGGGTCGAATAGATACAAGCCAAAGAGAGAGGGAGAGAAAGAGAAAAAGGCAAGGTGGGCACCTTTAACCCTGTGCTTCAGGCATGACAGTGTTACCAAATAGTGTTTATTTATTTTGGTTTCATTACATACGATGTTATGACCAATGTGCAAGACGAAACTTAAAAATGTGCCTGTATGTATGTCTATCTACCTACCTATCTATCTATCTATATACCTATCTATCTATCTATCTAAGTCAAGCAATGTCATAGCATATGCTGATGACATTGTTATTTTAGCGCCCTCATCAAGAGGGCTACAACTTCTATTAAACATCCTAGAACTTGAAGCAAAAATATTGATATTCAGATTAATACTAGTAAATCACTATGTATGTACTTTACAGGTAATAATGCTACTAATATTGAGCCAAAGATGAGGCTATATGATACAATATTAAATAATGCTAATGAACATAATTACCTAGGGTTTATTCTAGATAATAACCTTGATAATGACAAGGACATAATTAGATCTCGAAATAAATTCTACAATGAATTTAATTGTATTTTAAGAAAATGTTCTAATGTAAATACTAATGTTTTTATTCAATTATTTCAAAGTTACTGTTTAAGTTTCTACGGCTCAGAATTATGGCTTTGTAACAAGAAATAAAAACTTCCATTGAAACAAATTGCAATAGGGTACCATAAGGCAATAAAGAAAATCGGAACATTAAAATAGTGGGAGAGTAATCATAAAGCATGTGATACAGCTGGTTTAATGACTTTTAATCATTTATTCAATTGGCAAAACATTAGATTTGCTTCTAAGCTTGTGAAGAAGCCTTGCATATTTTTATAAAAAATTCTTTTGAATATCTATGATAGTCTTGTTATTATTAACGAAGTAAAAACTATTCTTTTAACTACTTATGATATCTCAAGCTTAGCATATATTGATATTGACGCCATTAAATCCCGGATGATATATGTTCAAAACCATGAACCAACTCTCAGGTAACTTTACCTCATGTACAGTACATATATATAAAGTTATATGTATGGCTTTTTATGAAATAAAGTATTGACTGACTAACTATCTATCTATCTATCTATCTATCTTGGTTCTCTTCCTGGCCCTGGAGTTGGTTAATGCTGGAGCCGGTTGCGGACGATTGTGAGAGCGCCCATTGATTGGATGGCAATTACTGCTCCATAGACAGTTTCGTCAAGCAGAGCTATGTGCTTCAGGAAAAACATTTAGTGTGACTAGGTAATAACGGACTTTGTGTGGAAAGTGAAGTCAAACCAGCGCCCGGTGGTGGAGTCATTGGTATGTAAACAAACCCGCGGTAACAGGTTTGAAGCTTCAAGGATCAATACATGGACAACTGGTGAGTCGTTTCATACGGTTTATTACTCCAAAATGGCGAGCAACGTTGTGTACAGTACATTGAGAATTCTGTGTTGGCTTATGTGGCTTCAGTGAGACATTCCAAGACGAAACAAGACATAATAAGTTCATGTACTGTACCATGTTCTGTGATGAGTCATTGATTAAAAGTGCAAAAGAAATTTTGTTTGAAGCTGCCAAAATGAAAATTATATGGAGAAGATCTGAAAATAAATTAAAAGAGAACTTTGCAGATATTGTAGATATGTTTCAGAAATGTGACAACGAATCCATTGAACTACGAAGGTTTGTGACAGCTAACCATGAAGCATTTCCTCCGTCATATGGTTATGAAATAATTGGTGGATATATTGCGAAGCTAACTGATCAAATTGATGAACTGAAAAGCGAAGTACAGGGAATAAAGGATACAAGACTGAACAGTATTAGCATGTTGGATGATCAGTTCATTATTAAGGAGGAATTATTATAAATTAACGGTATGCTGAAGCAAATGAAGCAAAAAGACATGTGGGAATCAGTGAAGCGAGACAGTATCATAGTTGAACATTTTGACAAACTTTTTGAGGATGCCAACAAGAAATCGGTGAATAATTGTAACCTTAGTGATGAGATACATGAACTTTTATCTACTGTAGGAAATCCATCTGCGCCTACCTTGTCACAAATATCGAATAATGACCATGTGAATTTTGAAAAGAGCGGTGATTATGAACAAGACAATAGTGTTTCTCCTCTTGTATTACCGAGCTACAATGACATTTTGTGTAAGGAGAGTGAAACAAGTGATGCAGTCTCATTTACCAGCTTCACTGCAAGACCCAGAGCACTGACACAATTATCTGCTGAACCAATATTAGAGACGAGAGTACCCAAGCCAAAACATGGAGCAATGAATAAACAAAATCGAGACACCCCAAACAAGAAAATATCAAGACCTGGATATATTCCTTCGGAGGAGATGGTTAAGGAAGCTGGCACCACCAATACTGAGGAAGGAGGATCAAGAATTGGCATCACTGATGGAGATGATAAAGGTTCAAGAGCTGGCACCAGTGTTACCGGCAGTGGCGTGACAGGGTTTGGCACCACTGTCATGGAGGATGGAAGATCGGAACATCACACCACCATTGTGGATAAAGAAGGATACACCTTGGTAGGAAGAAAACGATATTATCAGGGAGTTAAGGCCGCTTCGGAACCAAGACAACGTAAACCTATTGGTGTAAGAGGTACAAAGATATTCAGCAACACAAAGTTTAAAGGCAATCGTAGAACTGTAGATATATACAAAGGAAATGTTGATCTAGAATCTGATAGTGATGACATTCTCGACTTCACAAAAAAATAACTAAAAGTTGAGGCCATTAAATGCATTGAGTTAGAATCTTTACAAGCTAAAAAAGATTGGAAGTCTTTCAAACTGACAGTCACACTAGAAGATAGGGAACAATTACTTCAACCAGAATGCTGGCCAAAACATGTTAATGTGAGAAAGTTTGATATGGCTAAATCAAAGACTTCTGTATAAATTGTAGTTACTTTCAAAATATGGTTAGTATTGCTTCTTATAATTGTAACTCTGTAAGAAATAATATAGAAACAGTACGCAAGTTAACCTTAGAATATGATATGATTTTATTACAAGAATTAATGTTGCTCAAGGATGATATTCCCTTTATGAACACTATAAACGAATCTTTTGACTGCATAGCCAGCGTTGAAGACCGAACTAATGAGGGAATAATAGAGGGTAGGCCGTCGAAAGGGGTGGCGATAATGTGGAACAAAAAATTAAGTAATAAGATTGAGTCAGTGTTTTGTGATGACAGAATTGTAGGTGTAACATTGAAGAAAAAAATACGAACATATTTAATTATTAATGTATAGCCTATCTGCCTTGCGATAAACAGAATGATGATAGCATAGATGAATATAGACAGTCACTTGCTGTTTTAGAAAATGTCATTGATGAACAAAATATTAACA
This sequence comes from Lithodes maja, assembly GCA_037953745.1. NCBI lineage: Eukaryota > Metazoa > Arthropoda > Malacostraca > Decapoda > Lithodidae > Lithodes > Lithodes maja. Next base: position 51,632 of record JBAKBP010009265.1, on the reverse strand, counting down.
CTATTATTATTAGTGGTGATTTTAATGCAAATTACTGTAAAGGCAGATTCTGGGAAGAGCTATTGAACCTAATTGATAATAAAAGCCTATGTGTTATTGATGAAGTGTTACCGGACGAAACTTTTACTTATTTGTCTCCTGGTAATAACTCTACTAGTTGGTTAGATCATGTAATAGCTTCGGATAATATGAACACTTATATTACTGACATTAATGTACGATATGACCTGGCCTTATTTGATCATTTTCCATTAGTTTTTAAAATTAATATTAATTTAGACAATATAACAATTATTCCTGAATCTAAGTTTTCTAGCTTCATAAACTGGAAGTTATTTACATCAAATGATGTTGTTACAAACTATAAAGACAAAATGAGTAAGACTATTGTACAGTCTGATTTAATGAAATTTAGTTGTATAGATTGTTGTACATACAAATGTGAAAACAATAGTCATATTGCAGAATTGAATTACATTTATAACTCACTTGTAAGTATACTGAAAGAGTCATCTGAGGAATATGCAATTGAAAGTACAAAACATTATCAGATAAAACCAGGATGGAATGACCATGTTAGTGGGTTGTATAACAATGCTAGAGAACATTTCTTAAAATGGAAAGAAAATGGCTGTCCTGTATATGGTGATTTACTTGACAATATGACATCTTCCAGGAAACTGTTTAAGAACGCATTAAAATATATTAACCCCTTCAGACTCATATGACGCAGAGGTTGACAGATTAGCAATAAGAAATAGAGTTCTCTCACTCTTATAATTACCTCTCCAAAATTAGTTTTCTGCCCACAGCTAACTCAAAGATAACTGCAGAGGTTGAAGTAACTAAACTAAAGGTTTCTAAATACCCCTGATGGTAACAAAGGCTTTAAAGTATCCCTCATCGGCTCAAAATCGGGTCATATGTCGGAGAATGTTAAAAATAATGAAATCAATATTAGAAATGATAAATTAGCTGAGTCTTTAAGCAATAAAAGATATAATGCATTCTGGAAAGAAGTCAGGAAAGCTAAAAATAATAAGTGTTATTTAAATGTTAAAATTGAAGGTGAATTGACTCCAGTAAAATTGCTGAGAAATTTTCGCAGAATTTTAAAAACGTTTTTGATGACAGCAAATGCCAGAAAAGAGATAAATATGAACTTATAAGAGATAAGTTAAATGTGCATGTGCAAAGAGGCAAATTATTGGGAATTATCAACACCAAAGATGTTTGTTTGGCATTATCTGAGCTAAATTGGGTCATTGGCCATGATAACATTCATTCTAATCATGTGAAGTTTTGTTCTGAAAGTGCGGTAAGACTAATTGCTAAAATGTTTTCATCATTTATTGCACATGGACATTTGCCTGATGAGATGACGTCCGGACTTATTTTGCCCCTTATTAAAGATAAATATAAAGATCAAAGCTCCTTGGATAATTATAGACCTATTATATCATCGCCAGTTTTCTTAAAACTATTTGAATATTGCTTAAAATATAAAATTTTGCATTATGTGAACTTTAATGAGAGGCAGCATGGGTTTAGGGCTAATCACTCTACATCCTCAGCGTGCTTGATTTTTAAAGAAACAATTTTAAGATACAGATTAGAAGACTCGAATGTTTATACAGCTTTCATTGATTTTAAATTTTTTTTTTGATAAAGTTAATCATTTCACATTAATAAGTAAACCTAGAAACGGAAATCCTTCTGGACAACATCCTACGACTCAAGAAGGATGGCAAGGTCACCACTACTCCCGCCCTACAACCTACTCTCCTCGCTGAAGCCGCCAAAACCAGAGGAACTCACCATAGCAAAATCCTAAACAAACAACACTTCCAAGCTGCCAAACAATTAAGAGACAACCCCAACATCATCATCCGTCGTGCAGATAAAGCTTCCTGCCTCGTGATTCATGACAAGGAGGAATATCTTAGAAAAATGGACGTCATCTTAAGTGACAACACCAAATTTAAAAAGATCACCCGCAACCCAACCGACGAAATCAAACGTACTGCCAACACCACCATCACCGCCATCAACGCCAAACAAGGAGGGGTCCACCTTAAAAAACTCGTCGGAGAATACACCCCTGGTTATGCGTACGGAACCATCAAAACACACAAACCTGGGAACCCCCTCCGCCCCATCATCTCCCAGATCCCCACTGCCACCTACCAGATCGCCAACGCCCTGAACAACCTCCTCACCCCATACTTGCCCAGCCAATACAATCTTAACTCAGCCCACGATTTCTTGGAAATTATACGAGACGCCCCCCGGAACAACAACCACACAATCGCCTCTTTCGACGTGGAAAGCCTGTTCACCAACGTGCCAGTGGATAGGACCATTGACATGATTCTACGTCGAATTTACCATTGCCCTGATACACCAACACTGGACATCCCGGAGAAGGCCCTGAAAACACTACTGGAGCTATGTACCAAGGAGGCCCCCTTCCTTTGCCCCCGGGGCAACATGTACAAGCAGATAGACGGTGTGGCGATGGGCAGCCCCCTAGGAGTTCTTTTTGCGAACTTTTTTATGGGTACCATCGAGGAAGAGCTCCTAGCTGCCCAACGACCCGCCGTCTACTGTAGATACGTGGATGACATCTTCGTGCAAATCAAGGACCTCCACGAACTACAGGAACTCCAGCATCGCTTCATGACCTCCTCCGGACTTAACTTCACCTTTGAAAAATCAAACAATGGACAACTCCCCTTCCTCGACATCCTCGTAGCTCTGAACGACCATGGGTTCAAAACCACCGTCTACATTAAACCAACTAACGCAGGACAATGCCTCAACAGCGATAGTGAATGCCCCCGCCGTTATCTTCTATCCTCCATCTCCGCCTATGTTAGGAGAGCCCTCATGCACTGCTCTACCTGGGCCGACACCCACCAGGAACTAGAAAGACTATCCCAAGTTTTAGTAAATAACGGATACTCCAACTCCGACATCTCCAGCACCATCAACCACCATCTTGAAAAATGGTACACCCAAAGCCCTCCCAACATTGACCCCCCCTCCAATGAAATTAAGATCTTCTACCGCAATTTTATGTCCTCTGAACACAAAAATGACGAGGCCGTCTTAAAGGAAATAATCTCCAAGCATGTCCACCCAACCAACCCGGAAAACAAAATCAAATTAATAATTTATTACAAATCCCCCAAGACCTCCAACCTCGTTCTCCGCAACAAACCAGCTTCCACCAAGATAAAGAGCCCGATGACCGACGATCACGTCATTTACCAACATACCTGTAATTATGAGGACTGTGGACCTCATTCCTATATTGGTATGACGCACACTCGTCTTTCACGTCGGTTAACTCTTCACCTTCAGGCTGGAGCCATCAAAGACCACTATCTCACCCCTAACCACCCCCACCTCACACGCAACGAGTTAGAGAAACACACCACCATACTCGATAAAGAAAGTGACCCAAGGAGATTACCTATACTCGAAGCATTATATATCCAAGCCTTACATCCCAACATCAACAACCAAACTCTGGACCTTCAGATCCTTCCTTCTGCCAAAAGGCACTTTCCTACAGGACCTAACGCCCCCTGGTGCCCTTGACGCAGCCCCCCGCGCTACCTCCTTCAGCTTCGTCTTCTGCAGGCGCCACACGTACTACGCAACTTAGGCTACGCCCCTCGACACGCAGCCAATCAGCTTCGACCCCGCCAACCGACCACCATCCCGCATCCAGTGCGCATGCGTGAAGCAGTTTTATCTTTCTCTCTCCTAGAATACCCCTCCACCAATAGCAGACTTTTGCCTCCTGATTTTCGCCTCCTCTGATCCTCCACCCTTTATATATACCCTTCCTGTTTACCTTTTATATCATTCTATCCTTACTTGATAATACTGGTTGTCCAGTGAAACGCGTCGTATATCCTGTATCATCATGTACATTAATGTAACCCTGTACCACCATGAATTTTGCTCATCTCCTTCATCTACTTCCTGCCACCCAGCGAAAACTCATCAGAGACCTGGAAACTTTGAATAATAAAATTTCCAACGCAGAAATTGCCATTTCTTTCAACCTCGTATGTATTAAAGAAAATTTATTACCTGGCTTTACTAACATATATATATATATATACAGTACGGTATATATATATATATATATATATATATATATATATATATATATATACTGTATATATAATATGGTGAAACGATAAGTGACGCATCCATAGTGGCTAGCAGGACATGATCCGCTCTCACAGGTTTATGTACAGCTTGAAGATGAGGGCATGCACTTACCCGTTGATAATAATTATTTGTATTAAGCTAATGTGGTGGTTAAAGACATACACCTTTCCACTGCATATGGCCCAGGTAAATGTTTTAGCAACTATACACCGAGGAGTTACTTTCACATTTTACCTTATTCTTCTCTTTGAAACTCTCGTTTAACAAAACTGTTCATTCTACTTTCCATAAACCAAAATAGTTCACATCAAACTCCTGGTTACTCCATATATTTTGCCATGAATTAATTTCTAGCGTTTGCTCATGTCGTTCATCCCCATAATGCATGTCATGTGTATGGAAATACAAACTATACTGTATTTGATTCCTCCCTAGTCAGTTTTCTGTTCATAAGCACTGCCTGTAATATATGCATTAAATTACTACTACTACTACTACTACTACTACTATTACTACTAATATTACTATTACAGCTACTACTAATGCTAATATTGCTACTACTACCACTACTACTACTGCTCCTCGTAATAATAATAAGGTTGAAGCATAATGTAGGGTATCTTAAATTATTTACAGTGTTACGCTGGCCAGCTTGCCAGAATGTGCTCGTACTCGCTAGCGCTCGCTAGGGCAGTGAAATGGGCTATAATAATCGTAGAACGATGTTCTTTTTTCTTAGTATTCATGTTGTCACAGACAGATCAGTGGTGGTCTTTATTCTTGTCTGTGACACTTGGAAGTATTTTATATCAGTGATAGAGTATAGGATAATGTAGTGTGAATTGCTAGGAGAGAGAGAACGAAGGAGGCAGCGAGGTGGTATTATGTGCGTGTGTATGTATGTGTGCTTTCCTCGCTCGGGCAGAGTTTCCCACGCTCGTGATTGGCCGGCGGGCCTGGCCCGTCATATGACGCCTGCTCTTCATGACGTAGTGGTCTGTGATTGGGTGCCGCTGTCTTAGTGTTGGTGCTGGGGGGCTGCTACCTGCGTGTCTCCTTAGAGCTAGGCATGGTGTGCTTGGTCCTAGACGTCCCTTGCAATCTGTCGCCAATCTAACCCCCTGTACTACTGTTTCTCTCTCTGAACTTCTTCTTTTCCAATACTTCTTATCTTTATTCAATTACTTATCCCTTCTGGTTCTGCATACGAATTCCATAGTCGGCCAGTCATATTACCAGCACCAGTTCTCACATATATGTTTTGCACTAGCTTTAGGGATTATTAGTCATAGTCACATGGAGTCATATTAGCATTGGGTGCTTCTAATTATTGAGTTGTTCTTTGTTACTATTTAATGCTAGACAGTGGAGGGTATCTTTGGTCGTTGTCTGAGTTAAGTATATGGCAAGTCAGAGCCTGTACGACTTCGACGGAGTTAGGTAGCCTGTAACCCTTGTGCATATTTTTCCTTTGCGAGTGTAGCAGTATACAAGCGAAGGGCTTTTGCCTACTCTTACTTGTATGCTTGCTACCTCATTTTGTTGACCTTTGTGGAGCGCCAGGGTAAGACCAGATACTTGAGATCTGGACTTACCAAGAGAGCCTCCTAGTCACTTAACGTAACATAAGGGAAATCTGTTCAAGGAGAGACAGTAGGCTACGAGCATGCTTGCGCTCTGCCTAGCCTCCTTGTACCTTTTATGCCGCTGCTAGACTTTATTAGTAATAAAGACAGCATTGTGTTTATTAACTTTAACTGCGTAATGCGTATGCTTTAGGAATTATTCACGTATTATTTTAGCCTAGGTTGATGCTTGGTGCACAACCCAGTATGGCTGTTACTTTGGCTAAGGAAGTACTGTTTTGAGTGGCTATTATTAGTGCTGTCACAGAGTTGTTGCACTCCCTTGTTTTATATATATGTATCCTACTTGTTGGTGTATTTAAGATACACGCTTTGGTGTCCTGCCCCTGCATTATTTCTGTTCTATATTCGACGAGCATCTTAGAGCATCAGACGTTTTCAGAAGATTCCATATCTGTTTGCTGTAGGACTAGACTTCCAGTGTTTTCATAGAGCATTGAAGAGTTTAGTGTTGAGTACAGACTCACACTAAATTTAACGTAAGCATATACTTCTTTATTAAATCTTGTTATAGTTTATTTAAGCATTGTTATTACTTGAGAGCATTTTATTAACGTAAAGTACTCCTGTTGTGAGTAGGCTTTGCCGTCACCGGAAAGCCTTTGTAGAAGTGCACTAAAACCCAGTTAATTGATACCCTGTTATCCAGTAGATTAACTCTGGAGGGTTTGAGTGTTTTGTTCACCGGCGTATTAGTTCGAGGGTTTGGAATTAGCGTACTGTTGTTGCAGATATAGCCTATCTTCTAGTCCAATATTAAGTGCCCTTGTTTATTTCGTAGTGCCGGTCGTAACAAATGGCGACCTTAGACGAGGATATAGTGAACTGAATATTGCATTTTTTTTTGGAGAAATCTTATTGCCATTTGGGGTTGAATTTATTTCTCGCAGTGTTGGCAGTGGACATTGTTTTGAGGATATATGGAACTTGTTGGAGTTTATTGGTGACCTAGTATGGCACTCAAAAACATCCTTGAATACTTTTTGTGAATAAAGCTACGCGAGAGTTTGGCTACTTTTGTCTTAACTTGGGAATTTTTTTGTTGACTCCATCATGTCACTGGACGGGTCTGAGTATAGTGAGGGCACAGTGCGAGAGACATGCGAGGAGATGGAGAAGGTGGAGTTGTCTAACGGCGTTCGGGTGGTGAACAATGAGGAGGATGCTCGGATTTGTTTGGAGGAGCCTGTGACGGCGGACCGGGTGTCGGGACTGGACCGGTACGGACTGCAGCGTGTAGCCACGGTCTTAGGGTTTTCTGGTACTAGCGGTTTGTCAAGAGGTGAGCTGGTTACCTGTGTGCTGGGTGGGGTGCAGGGGGGTTCGGGTGGAGCGGGAGCTGGGGCACCTTCGTCCCAGCCCCCATTCCACTCAACTCCTATCATGGCCCCCCCTCGGGTTCCGGAGCCGAGTACGTTCCCGCAGGCCGATGCCCGCTGGCGGTTGGGTATGCCTCTAGGTGATTCACGGGGTGGGTCCCCAATAGTAGCACCCCCTCCTCAGGGTTTGTCTTCCGAGATGTTGTTTCAGCTCGAGCTCGCCAAACTTAAGCAGCAGTCTGAGTTTAAGCAGCAAGAGCGACAGGCTTAGCTCGAGCAGCGGAAGCATGAGGCTGAGCTCAGGCAGCAGCAGCAGCAGCAGGAGGCTGAGCTCAAGTATAGGTATCAGGCTGAGTCTGCAAGGTATTGTCCCGATATTGACCTAGAGAAAACTCGTGTAGAGGTGACGAGGAACCGGGTCGTCCAGGGGGGTCGACCCCATGATCAGTCCCTGCCGCATCTACTAAAGTTGGTTCCAGTGTTTGATGAGTTAGGAGTTACAGAATTCTTTCTCCGTTTTGAGAAGAAGTGCCGGGAGCACAAATGGCCCGAGTAGAAGTGGGCAGCCCTTGTTTCGTCACGATTGACGGGGAAAGCACTCAAGGCGTACGATGCTTTGCCCCTAGATTCCTGCGTGAATTATGAGACGTTGAAAGAGGCTGTCCTGAGGGCGTATGAGTTGCAGCCAGAGACCTATAGGCTGAAATTTAGGGCTGTTCCCAAGAGAAAGGAGAGTACTTTCCAGGAACACGCTAGAGAGCTGTCAGATGCATTTGAGAATTGGTTAAGGTCGGAGAAGGCAACTACTTTTGATGCAGTGAAGCAATTAGTGTTGTTGGAGCAATTTTTTAAATGTACTGGCAGTGACTTGACTCTTAACCTGAAAGAAAAGCAACCTAAAACTCTGCAGGAGGCGGCTAAGCTGGCTGACCTCAGGTTATCATTGATTCGTGGGTGCGGGTCTGCACAGAGAGCTGAGGCAGGTAACCAGGGGCGTACCACTCCACCCCCCCCCCCCCCCCCGAATTAAGGACACAACTAATTACCCATTTAAGAGTACTGGTGCCAATTTTGATCCCAAGTCGAAACCCTTCCCGTTAAAGAAAGGCCAGGGCCCTTCCTCACCTCAGAGGAAGCTCCAAGAGCGAAGTGGAGTGTTTCAAGTGTCATGAGAAGGGGCATATTGCGCGCTCATGTCCGAGCACACCGCCTACAGCAGTGGTGTCACTAGTGAGCAACATCGGCGTGTCTTTGAGGTCTTCCGCGTTTGCCCGGGGTAAACAGTCGGTTGCGAAGTCACCGCCGGTGCAGAAGCAGCAGGAGGGCTCGTCACCCGTCCGAGATGTTTTTTGTGGTCATAGGGGGCACGGCACTGTGAGGTGGGCTGGTGTGGAGCATAGGCTTGAGTTGCTGCGTGATACGGACGCTTCCCAGACACTTATTAAGAACTTCACTGGCAAGCCTATTAACGCGGCTCGGGTTGTGGTGGTTCAAGGCATCAATGCTACGCGGTCTTACCCGCTGGTCAGAGTGGAGCTTGAGGTGGACGGTGTGACACGGGAGTTGGATGTGGGTGTTGTGGAGAAATTGCCAGTTGAGGGGGTCGACCTCCTTCTTGGTAACGACTTTGCGGTGCCCACTTCCGAGGTTCCACCCTTAGTCGTTGCCGAGAGGGAATCCAACACGAGTAGGGAGGGGCAAGAGGGGCTCGAGAGATCTCAGTCCGCTCAGGTGTCACAGTCTAGTACCCAAGTTTCAGACCAGTGGAGAAAGGGTCGGAAGGAGAAAGTCGAGGCTGGTGGTCGGGTTTAGAGTTTGGACCCAGCGACACTCCTTGGTGACTCGGTACTTGCACCAAAGTTAAGCTCCGGAGTGGCCCCAGACCCTGTCCCCCCTAGTGACATGGTAGGGCGTGATGGCACTCCGCGACAGAGTAGTTCCCAGGTGCAACTAGAAGATCTTAGTCTTGAGAGTTGTGGGAACGGGGCTATTGAACTCGACGAGGACGGGGAAGCATGTCATGTGAACCTGTTAAAGGAGTTTGTGAGGCAACCACCTGAACAGCCTACTGTCCCTGTGTTGGTCTGCAGCGGCCAAGGTGGAGAAGGAGAGGGGGGCAGTGGGGCACAGGTGGAGGAAAGTTGGGATTGTCATGTCTCGGCGGAGCAGTGGGCGGGGAACACGAGTCAGGTGGCTGCGGAAGCGCTTGAGCACCTGCCTGAGCAGCACCGTGCAGCGATCCAACCCCTGCTCGGTTCATACCCCACTGTTTGTGCCGAGCACCCAGGCCTCACAACTCATGCGGTGCACGATGTTCCGCTGGCAGGTCACTTGGGTGTGAGTAAACCGTTGGCCTCATTGTTTCGGTTGTTCAAGGTAGGCGACGAGGCTTTGGCATGGCTGCCAGGTCAGGGTCGACCCATGGCTGCTAAGGGTGGTGGTCAGAATCAGGACATTGAGCAGATTGGTGAGGTTGGCTGTGGAGTGGATGCACCCGGTCGTCGCATAGCCTCCCAATGCTGCTCTAGTCGAATGCAACAGCCCTACCATAGACCGACTGTATCTGGCCGTGGCGCTGAAGGCGGTGATGCTGCACTGGCAGGTGTAGTCGCAAGGAATGCGGGGGTGCGCATGTACGGTATCGGCGGGGAAGCCTTATAAATTATGAACTATGGGAGTGACTGCACAGGTGGTACAGATTGTCCCTCTCATGACCTGGCTGTTCTAGGGACAAAGGTGGAGAAGGAGGGAGACTATAGTGTAGAAACTATGGTCCCGGCTGGGTTGTGGGAGGGCACTAGGCATGTTGTTCTTCGAGATAAGTTGCAGCCTCTTATTCCTAAGCGCCAAGAGAAGTTGTTTACTAGGCTGTGGCAGTACGTCCGCATGTTTGTTGATTCTCCAGGCCTGATGTATGGGGTAAAACCCGACATGGAGGCTGGAGACAGTGCAAGGCTCAAGTTGGCTCCCTACCGTATAAATCCTGCTCGACAGCCTGTCGTAAAAGTAGAGATGGACTACATGTTGGAGAAGGGTCTGAGGGATAAGGGATATCGTGAGTGGTCGTTGCCAGTAACTTTGCAACCTGAGTTAAGTGGTAAGATCCGTGGTTGTGTTGTTTGCAAGAGTGTTGGTGCATCATCCCTGACAGACGCCTATACCCTATCTAGAGTTGACGACCCCATAGACCGCATCGGGGCTTCCTCGTTTATCACTAAGGTGGAATTAGTGAAAGGTTATTGGCAGGTCCCGTTGCCGGAAAGAGCGAAGAGAAGTGCCAGTCTTGTGATGGACTGGGCAGTTTATCAGTGTCAGGTGTTGTTTTGCTGCCAGAACACAAGTTGGATGTGTGGCATGTTAAGGGCACTGATAATGTTCTGGCTGATTGGTTGTCACGGGAGGGTATGTTTTAAGGAGAACCCTCGCCGTTCAGGTGTGTTGGGTCGAGTGGAGAAAAATTAGGCTTACCCCTGTAGTGCAAAGCCGCCAAAAACGCTATTAAAAATAATACAAAAACCTCACATAAAAACTCTTTCTTTTGATAGTATATAAGTGCAGTATGTTACAGCAAGAATCTAAGACATTCTGAGTTTTGTCTTAGTAGGCTAGGCTTGTTGAAGCTTGCTCGTTGAGTGTAATATTGTTAAGTGATACTATTATTTTGGGGAAGTGTTGTGTAGATTTTTTTTTATATAATGAAGTGTTTTATGTTTGTGATTGTGCCTTGCTTTCACAACTTGGGGGAGTAGCTGGGTGAGGCGGGGTTGGTGAGCATTCTGTCTGGTCAGATGTGGCGTTTACCTGAGGTTAAAACGTCCCACATCTTGGGCGGGGTGTTACGCTGGCCAGCTTGCCAGAATGTGCTCGTACTCGCTAGCGCTCGCCAGGGCAGTGAAATGGGCTATAATAATCGTAGAACGATGTTCTTTCTTTCTTAGTATTCATGTTGTTACAGACAGATCAGTGGTGGTCTTTATTCTTGTCTGTGACACTTGGAAGTATTTTATATCAGTGATAGAGTATAGGATATGTAGTGTGAATTGCTAGGAGAGAGAGAACGAAGGAGGCAGCGAGGTGGTATTATGTGCGTGTGTATGTACGTGTGCCTTCCTCGCTCGGGCGGAGTTTCCCACGCTCGTGATTGGCCGGCGGGCCTGGCGCATCATATGACGCCTGTTCTTCATGACGTAGTGGTCTGTGATGTGGTGCCGCTGTCTTAGTGTTGGTGCTGGGGGGCTCCTACCCGCGTGTCTTCTTAGAGCTTGGCATGGTGTGATTGGTCCTAGACGTCCCTTGCAATCTGTCCCCAATCTAACCCCCTGTACTACTGTTTCTCTCTCTGAACTTCTTCTTTTCCAATACTTCTTATCTTTATTCAATTACTTATCCCTTCTGGTTCTGCATACGACTTCCATAGTCGGCCAGTCGTATTACCAGCACCAGTTCTCACATATATGTTTTGCACTAGCTTTAGGGATTATTAGTCATAGTCACATGGAGTCATATTAGCATTGGGTGCTTCTAATTATTGAGTTGTTCTTTGTTACTATTTAATGCTAGACAGTGGAGGGTATCTTTGGTCGTTGTCTGAGTTAAGTATATGGCAAGTCAGAGCCTGTACGATTTCGACGGAGTTAGGTAGCCTGTAACCCTTGTGCATATTTTTCCTTTGCGAGTGTAGCAGTATACAAGCGAAGGGCTTTTGCCTACTCTTACTTGTATGCTTGCGACCTCATTTTGTTGACCTTTGTGGAGTGCCAGGGTAAGACCAGATACTTGAGATCTGGACTTACCAAGAGAGCCTCCTAGTCACTTAACGTAACATAAGGGAAATCTGTTCAAGGGGAGACAGTAGGCTACGAGCATGCTTGCGCTCTGCCTAGCCTCCTTGTACCTTTTATGCCGCTGCTAGACTTTATTAGTAATAAAGACAGCATTGTGTTTATTAACTTTAACTGCATAATGCGTATGCTTTAGGAATTATTCACGTATTATTTTAGCCTAGGTTGATGCTTGGTGCACAACCCAGTATGGCTGTTACTTTGGCTAAGGAAGTACTGTTTTGAGTGGCTATTATTAGTGTTGTCACAGAGTTGTTGCACTCCCTTGTTTTATATATATGTATCCTACTTGTTGGTGTATTTAAGATACACGCTTTGGTGTCCTGCCCCTGCATTATTTCTGTTCTATATTCGACGAGCATCTTAGAGCATCAGACGTTTTCAGAAGATTCCATATCTGTTTGCTGTAGGACTAGACTTCCAGTGTTTTCATAGAGCATTGAAGAGTTTAGTGTTGAGTACATACTCACACTAAAGTTAACGTAAGAATATACTTCTTTATTAAATCTTGTTATAGTTTATTTAAGCATTGTTATTACTTGAGAGCATTTTATTAACGTAAAGTACTCCTGTTGTGAGTAAGCTTTGCCGTCACCGGAAAGCCTTTGTAGAAGTGCACTTAACCCAGTTAACTGATACCCCGTTATCCAGTAGATTAACTCTGGAGGGTTTGAGTGTTTTGTTCACCGGCGTAATAGTTCGAGGGTTTGGAATTAGCGTACCGTTGTTGCAGATATAGCCTATCATCTAGTCCAATATTAAGTGCCCTTGTTTATTTCGTAGTGCCGGTCGTAACAACAGATACACAGCGGAGGAGGTATAGTCCTTTCTAATAACCCTGATTCAATTGTATAGCAATGTATTCGGGACCCATGATACTTTAAGGGGGTCACCGGCTGGTTATATCTTTCTCTCCTTTTCTCTATTTCCCTGGCTTGTATCCATTCGGCTCCATTCAGCCAACTTTTTTAAGACGTTTATCCTCATCCAGGTGTCTATATTTTCCTGGCAAGCGATAGCGAGCCAGCATTGTATGGAGAAATCCGGCTTCGCCGGAGAAATGTTTATATTGAAAATTGTACAAGTTTAGCTTGCTGTCAAAACGAAATATATATATATGCTGGCTCGCTGCCGCTCGCCAGGAAAATATTAACACCTGGATGGGGGGTAAACGTCTTAAAACATTAGGCTGAATGGGGCCGAATGAATACAAGCCAAAGAGAGAGGGATATAAAGAGAAAAAAAGCGAGGTGGCCCCCCTTAATAAAGCTTTCAATTTACCGAACTAGGTCCTCTATAAAGCTTTCCATACCGTGCCACACAAAATATTTATCACTTAAGGCAGCCTACTGTTATAAGACGTTTATCCCCATCCAGGTGTTGGTATCTTCCTGGTGAGCGATAGCGAGCCAGCATTATATGGAGAAATCCGGCTTCGCCGTAGACATTTTTCTATCGAAAAATTTACAAATTTAGCCTGCTGTCAGAAACATAATAAATAATATGCTGCCTCGCTACCACTCGCTAGGAAAAATTCGACACCTGGATGGGGATACACGTCTTAAAACAGTAAGCTGAATGGGGCCGAATGGATACAACTCAGAAAGAGAGGGAGAAAGAAAGGAAAAACCGAGGTGGGGTCCCTTAAGTAATCATTTATATCTGGCCCAGCCAAACACGAGAGTCATTAATATCAAGTATGTCTCACAAATACACGTGAGCTACTAAATGTGTTATACTCTCAGACGGACTCGAACCATGGCCAACTTCCTGTCATTTTATAGTTCAGTGTTTTGTGTATGCTTTCTTCACTGCCAGTCTATTCTTCAATTTTACTTATATAACCTTGAACATGCTTGTCTTTTCTATCGTATCTGTAGTTATTGTCTAACTTATATTTATCCTTTCCTCCATCCTTGTTCTCGCTGGATCCTCTCTCTTGGCCAGCTCCTGCACAGCCGTTGCAAAGCTGATGCAACATGTATAAGTCTGATATATGCACTTCTCCCATCTCTACTCACTCTCTCTCTCTCTCTCTCTCTCTCTATATATATATATATATATATATATATATATATATATATATATATATATATATATATATATATATAGATATATTATAATTCATAAGAAGCCAGAGAGTCTGAGTTTGAGGCAAGGCACTCAAGCAGCCGAGTTGGAGAGAGAGTTGAGAGATATATAGTACAGTATATCAAGTGTGCTGATTTACAACACACGAGTCTGGAACATACAACACGTCTGACTGACCGTGTCGTAACCTGACTGATGGACACTTCCACTGATTCACTGTTTATCTTGCTAATGACACTATACCACACCATAAAGAAATATATACATAACCTTGCTCTTCCTTGCATTCAGATTCCATTTTTCACACACTGTTCCAAACATATTTACCAGCCCCTGCAACTCCCATTCACTATCGCTCATCAGAACTGTATCATCAGCAAAGAGCAGAACAGGCAACTTCCACTCGTTTCCTTCCTTTATCAGAGGTACACCAACATCCACTGCTCTTCCTTGTATTTCTTTCATGATTCCATTCATATATATATTGAACAACCATGTGAACATCATACACCCTTGCTTCAACCCAACATTTAAATCAAAGAACTCGCTCTGCTCATTCTCCACACATACTGACGTGATTTTTTTTTCAATGTGGATAAGGGAGACAAAAGGCATAACTGCCTGTAACGAGTGCCTCCCCCAGAGTTGAAAGAGTGACAGGGCCAAAATCAAGGAATGTTCGAGCCAAAATGTTTAGACACACGGAGTTTGAACAACTTAAGTCATAGGATGAGGGAAAGATGGATTCAGGAGAGAGTTCCAGAGCTTAGCTGTTGAATAGAAGAAAGATTGGGAGTAATGTTTCACTCTTGAGTTGGAGAGTTGTACAGAGTAGGGCTGGGATTTTGTTGCAAGTCGGGTACTATGTATTAGAGATGGAACGAATATCAATGTCGAATTTATGTTGGTAAAATTTGCGAATTCGATTACGAATAGCGAATATTTCAATCTGTCTTGAAGGATGAAATTTTCATCCTTCAAGAACTGGTAATTCTTTTTATATCACCAACAAACCTCAATTAAATTACTATGAAATTAATTACCGGAAGCCAATGACGATGTGAAAGTGTAAAGCTGCGTTTTTCGTTACCACCACTCATTAGCCATTGGGCTTTTGGCAGAAAATGCAAAAAATTAACAGTGATATCCGAGACATGTTTACATACAGTATTCTCATCGTCCAGCATATTACTGTTTCATAATCATCAGCCAACTTAAAATAGCCCTGTCTAATATTTAATTATCACTAAAACAATACACTATATAATGTAGGAAGTCTTCTGGTGAAATAGGGCACATTTATTAAACAATGCATGATAAACTAAAGCACAAATGTATGCTAGAATAGCATTGACAAATCGCTAGATATTCACCAGACACTAAAAACTTGTATGTCACTAGAAAACATATGTTGAAGTATCTGGGAAAATCTTTAACAATCGAACAATTTCTACAATTCCTTAAAATAGGGAACATAACTTGAATATCGCTAGAATTCATCACATCTTGATGTCGCTAGATGGAAGTGATGGAAGTGATTCGCTGGATCTAGCGGTAGCCGCTACATTGGCAACATGTACCAAGACCATTCCTTCCATTATAATGAACACGGTCAGATTTCGAAACTATTACAATTATTTCAAAGTTCAGAGATCATCAGATTGGTTTGGAAGTCGATGTACACAATTTCAGTTCCATTAGTTTAAAAAACATTCACATACTCTGGTACTTAGAGGGTTTAATAAAGAAGCATTCCTTTCCCCGACATCGTACAAGCAAACGCAAGCTGTTTTGTTTTTGTTTAAGAACGTCAACAAACGCTTCGTATATTTGGGTTTGGTGAACCTTTTGGGGTTCCTAGTTATATATTAGAACATATTTATATTTCGCACACTCTTGACTTTAAAATTTAATATTTTAAATTTGTGTATATCTTCTATTGGTTTCGTGAAAATATTCGCATATTTGCAAATAGCTATGAATGGAAATGCGAATACGAATACGAATACGAATATTGACAAAAATAGCGAATATTCGCACATACGAATACTAAACGAATATTCGGTCCATCTCTACGTATGTACCCTACATAAAGGAGGTGGTATACACTGAGAGAGCTCTGAGGAACACTGATTATTGTAGTAGCGATAGAATAGCGAGAGAGATGCAACATTGCGGCGAAGAGAGAGGAATTGCAGAGAATCAGTGAGTGGATGGGAGTTAATGATACGAAAGGTTTTCCTTTCTATTTTGTCAAGAAGTGCTGTGTGGGAGGATCCTTCTCACACATGTGAACAATACTCAATATAAGGACACACTGTGCCCCTGTACAGAGCAAGAAGCTGTGCAGGGGTAAAGAACCCCTTGAGGCGGTTGAGCACACTCAGCTTCTGGGAGGCCGCCTTAGCAAGAGTGGTGATGTGGTCGTTTCGTTTCACGAGAGACCAGAAGAAAAAGACTCACCAAGAATATTGAGAGAAGATGAAGGAACGCTAAAAGCAGTAACAAGAAATAGGGTGGTCAGTATGGAAGTGAAGAAGTCCTTGCATGACAGTGTGGTAATCCCGACACTGACTTACGGAAGCGAAGCATGGACGTTGGTTGAGAGACTCAGACCAAGAGTGAGAGCAGTGGAAATGAATTACTTAAGGAGTGCGTGCGGAATTACATGGAGGGATAGACAGACTAATGAGGAAGTAAGAAGGAGGTGTGGTGTGGAGGTAGATGTGCTGGAAAGTGTGAAAAGGAACAACTTGAGATGGTTCGGCCATATGGAACGTATGGAAAGCGAGAGAATGACTAAGAGGGTGTACGAGAGCGAGGTGGAGGGACAGAGGGGGAGAGGTAGACCGAATATGAGGTGGAAGGATGGAGTGAGGAACTACATGAATGAAGGCGGTGCTGGTTGGGGGGAGGGGCGTCGACTGACTGGGGACAGAGGTGCTTGGGGGCGGTTCGTTCGTGGCCACCCCTTCGGGGATCACGGCGTCAGGCAATAGATAGATAGATAGATGAAGGGTTGATTTTTGTATTGTTGAAGTATAGCCTAAGGGATAGTCCTCTGGGAGTTCACGACATGTAGATCTATCTATCTATTTACTCAAGCCAAATCCCAACTTTTCCTAAAAAAACAAAAACAAAATTTCCCTCTTTTTTTTGTTTTCTTTTTTTGGGGGGTGGCCGACTCAAGACAGAGCAAGAACAGGTAAAGCACAAAACACAACATAAAACAACGAACACACCAGACAAAACACAAGTTCACACACATCTAGGTAGATAGATGGAGAAATTGGGTTTTGGAAGCATTAAGGTAACAAGGTTTTCTCTGCCCCAATTGGAAATCATTACGTTTGTTTTTGAGGGATTGTTTGCTGGGGTGTTCTGGAAAACTAATTGAGTAGTGTAAGGTAGAGTCGTCTCATACATGCTCTTCGCTGCTTTCAGCAACTTGCCGTCTACTCCGTATATTGTCAGTACTTTTCCACATACCCTTTCTATCAACTCTGTCATAGGCCTTCTGCAAGTCCATAAAGGCAGCATACATTTTGTGTCCCTTCTCCTTTAGTACTATAGGTTTATCCGCTATAGTCTGTTCAAATATTCTTCCTTTTTGATAATTCACTGAAAAGCCTCCGAAATTTGCGACTACTATCTTGCTTGCTTAGCAGTAATCAGAGTGGGAGAAATTCTAACTTTTTAGTTTTCCCCGTCTCGAAAATGGTCTTGGTTATTTCCTTCAATTCGGGAATCTTTGTCATCTTCCAAGTCTTTGGTGGTAACAAGATTATTCCCGAGGAGGCCACTACCTGGTGACGTAAGTCAGTCACATTGGATGTTTGCCCTTAGTTTGTTCATGATGTCTATTCCCATGTATCCATCATGTTCTCCGTTTGACCTGCCGGCCTATACACACATGGTAGCTCTAAACTTGAATGTTTTCCACTGAATGATTATAGGTCTCATGTTCCCAAATATCGGAAGGGGTTGACCTCCCGCTCCAGTCATATGTACGTTAATGTTGCTTAAAGAGCCAAAATCCGTTTCATACTTAAAAACAAAAATACTTCTAGCAAGCAACTTTGTAACAGGAACTTGTTGGTAGACACAACAATAATTTTGATCGGGATATGTACAGTTGATAGATGGGTATGCTAAAGGATTTCACAACGGACCAAGCAGCGCGCGCGTAGGTGATGTGTAGTTCAGCCTGACTTGGCATATCTCTCTTGGTTCCCCTCATAGCAATTGCAACGTGCTGATTGGCTGGCGGGTCAATATCTTCTTGCCTTACAACATCACCTCTATCTCCAGCAAATTTCTTCGTTCCGTTTGCATGAAATGTTCGTTGCTGATTGGTCTATATGTGTGTCACTAGATTATTGATAATTATAATACTAATTAGAAGAAGAAGAAACAAAAATAATAATAAAAAAATACAAATAATAATGATGATGAAATGGAAGTAGTGAGGTAGAATAAATCCTAGTGACCAGAGATAGACAGTTACCATTCTTGGCTCCAGCCAGACACAGCGTTGGAGTTTGTTTCCACTTGATTCAACACCCACTGATGGTAATATTATCATTGGTAGAGTTTTTATTAACTAAATACAATACAAAATACAATACAAATTCACACACATCTACTGTAGGTCGTCCGGGAGAAGACCCAGAGATATTAACCCCTTCTTTACCGGCGACGTCTCTGTTTATTATATTCTGGCAATTATTAGACGATTTTATTCAGCTTAGGAAGGACATCTACCAGTTAAAAGGCTACACATTATCTCAATTCATCCTTTTAGCTACCATATTATTTGCTTCCTAAGCTTCATAAAATCGTCTAAATATAGCTGAAATCAAGTACAAAAATACGTCATCGGTACGGAAGGGATTAATGATGACATTTATAGATAGGTTGAGTCATATTAATGTTAGCGAAGCCCTGATCAGGCTTATCCAGTTCAATTATAGTTATGTGGGTGGTGGTCGCTTTTTCTGGATCCCCTTCTCCCTCATGTTTAGCATATTAGTTTGGAGATTCAAAGTTGTTCGTTCCGTTAGTTTGGCGATTTTGAGACCTTTCACCTAATTGTTTTGTCAATAATAACTTTTCATGCCATTTAGGTGTCGATTTTTTCCTAGCGAGCGATAGCGAGCCTGCAATTTTAGAAGGAACCGGCCTTCGGCCGGGAAATATTGAAATATTGATGGAGGTATAGCGGGGAAATTCAAAATTAAATACACAAATAAATATATAGACCAAAAAAACAATCACTACCCCCTAATTAATCATTTATGTCTGAACATTCGGCTAGCCAATATTATTGACTTTACTGAACTAATTAATGTTGGTGGCGTTAATAAGTCATGTCTCAGCTGTAATTCGGTTTGGCTCGCTCTGTTTTGTATTAATGTCTGTCAGATGTTGAATAGGGTGGGTAAGTGTAGGAACATGTTTGTATATCTCGCTTGATAAATCAAATTTATATATTGCTAATACCAATTATTGATCAAAATATACTTAGTGACGAGACATCACTTACTATGCCGACTGTATAATTATGACCAAAGCAATGTTGACAGTGAGAGGGGATAATTTCGCCACAAATAAGTTGGCCAATGGTTGATTTGACTAAACAGCTATTTGAAGTTAGTTAGATTATGTATATAGAACGGTTGGTGTTTCGTGTAATTGGAAAATAATCGTAATATTAACCCCTTCTGTACCAGCGACGCCTTTTATATATTACTATGGCTATATTTAGAGGATTTTTTGCAGCTTAAGAAGGATCTGTGGTAGTAAAAAGGGTTAAGTGAGATAGCTTGCTGCATGAAACCTGTAAATATAGGGAGGCATTTGTTTAAATTGAATACAATCGTCTTCGGTACAGAAAGGGTTAACTATTCATTATGTCTATCGACATACTGTATATTGTAGTGTATTTGTCCACTTAAGATTGACTTATAAAAGACCACTGCCTCCACAAACAAGATGTCTCCATTTCACTGGCCCGAGATTCATATGACTTTTTGTTCACATTCTTTTATGGATTCTCTTCTTTACCTTTTTCTCTTTCTTTTAGATCTTGTATCCTCTATCCTTTTCTCCTCACATTCGTTTAGACAAAAAAATGTGTTATAGTGTGTGTGTGTGTGTGTGTGTGTGTGTGTGTGTGTGTGTGTGTGTGTGTAAGTATGTGTGTATGTATGTGTGTTTGTGTGTGTGTGTGTGTGTGTTGTGTGTGCTAAAACTATATTTTAGTTAATTTCATCTGAGTCAAGATTAGTTATGTAAGCTTAGCGGGAATATATGCTCCTTGAAAAAGCACAAACTGAATTAACATCTCAATCTTGAATCTTATTTGTAATTATAGTAAGTGTAGCCAAGTGGCCTTGGAATTCCTAAACTGCCGAAGCGTTAAGAGAAAATATTATTGGGGTACAATTTATTCTGTATTTTTTCTGTATCTCACCACAAACCTTATTAAAGTATATTAACACCATTGTTGTTTTCAAAGCTTTAGCATTGCATTAATTTTTCCATATTAACCCCTTGAGGATCTTGACGCGTTTTGGCAGTTTATTCTGGCTGTTATTAGACGATTTTATGCTGTTTAGGAAGGATCTATGAAAAATAAAAGGATAAAGACTAGCTCAAATAAACCTCTTTTTTCCATATACCCTTCTTAATCTTAATAAAATCGTCTAATAATAGCCAGAGTAGACTGCCAAAATGTGTCATAAGTTTCAATAAACTAAAAATGATGCATTGGAGAAAATATTGAGCGAGTGAGAAGCTCAACCAGTGGCGAGAGAGAGTTTGAGGTCAGAGATGACGTGATAGTTTCCATGCAGATCCATGAAACCGACCTGGACCGAGCTAAACTGGGAGGCAGCCAAGGCACCGCTGGGTGGGATAGTCAGCCCTATAACAAATGTCGTCATCTGAGTCGTCAAATCTACATAGAGTAAAGCGATCCAATCATCAGGTCATGGACATTTGTATCTGGAGTAGGAGTTCTGAAAATCAATATCCATTAACACCTTCAATACTGATGACGTCTCTCTGATTTTATTCTGGCTATTATTAGACGATATTATTCAGTTTAAAAAGGACTTCAAACGATTAACAGGCTTCGAACTGTCTCAATTAACCATTGTTACTACCCCAGATCCTTCCTAAACTGCACACAATCGTCTAAATATAGCAAGCCTAGAATAAAAAAGACGTCGCCGGTACAAAAGGGGTAAAGAAAACAGAACACAAAAATGCAGCCCCCAAACCATTCATAATATAAAACTCGGCATAAAGTTTTACCTTCATCAATGAAATATGCATGGCCATGGCAGCGCAGCAGCAAAGATGATTACTTGCTTTGTACAAGCAATATATTATAGTATGTACAAGCTGTAAAGCTGATAGGAATCGTCACACACACACACACACACACATACACACACACACACACACAGACAGACACACACATACACATACACACACACACACACACCCACACACACACACATACACACACACACACACACACACACATATACACACACACACACACACACACACACACACACACACACACACACACACAATTGAGAACGTATCTGAAATGTGTGTGTGTGTGTGGACACGCATTCACTTATTTGAACAGTTATTATCGATTACATGACAGTAATAATGATTTCACTGACAATTATTCAATGCAATAGTCAACGTTTCGAAACATGTTATATGATTGCTATGACCAAGTGTTTAACATGTAAAATACTGCACATGTAAGTCGAGCTGCATGCGTCATGGCACTGAATACTCTAAATATAGAATCAAATACTGATTTGTATTGCATTTGTTCTATCTATTTATCTATTGCCTGACGCCGTGATCCCCGAAGGGGTGGCCACGAACGAACCGCCCCCATGCACCTCTGTCCCCAGTCAGTCGACGCCCCTCCCCCCAACCAGCACCGCCTTCATTCATGTAGTTCCTCACTCCATCCTTCCACCTCATATTCGGTCTACCTCTCCCCCTCTGTCCCTCCACCTCGCTCTCGTACACCCTCTTAGTCATTCTCTCGCTTTCCATACGTTCCATATGGCCGAACCATCTCAAGTTGTTCCTTTTCACACTTTCCAGCATATCTACCTCCACACCACACCTCCTTCTTACTTCCTCATTAGTCTGTCTATCCCTCCATGTAATTCCGCACGCACTCCTTAAGTAATTCATTTCCACTGCTCTCACTCTTGGTCTGAGTCTCTCAACCAACGTCCATGCTTCGCTTCCGTAAGTCAGTGTCGGGATTACCACACTGTCATGCAAGGACTTCTTCACTTCCATACTGACCACCCTATTTCTTGTTACTGCTTTTAGCGTTCCTACAACCCTCTTCCCCTGTTGTACCCTCTCCCGCACCTCTTCATCCATAGTCCCATCTTTACTCAACACACTGCCCAGATACTTAAAAGAGTTGACGATCTCCATAGCCTGACCGTTCAGCTTCACCTCACACTCTGTGACTTCACCCCTTTCGAAGACCATAACCTTGCTCTTCCCCGTATTTACCTTCAAATTCCGTTTTTCGCACACTGTTCCAAACTCATTTACCAGACCCTGCAACTCCCATTCATTATCACTCATCAGAACTGTATCATCCGCAAACAGCAGTATAGGTAGCTTCCACTCAATTCCCTCCCTTTTCAGCGATACACCAACATCCACAAATTGCATTTGTTCATGATATGTATTTGTATTTGGTTCAATGAGATGTAAGGCCGTAGGCGTCTAAGAACTTAAATAAATACTGAATATAATAGTATTTCAAAGGCTGCTTAACTCCTGTACCAGCGATGTATACTTCAATTGATTTCAGCTACATTTAGATGATTTTATGAAGCTCAGAAAGGACATGTGGTAGCTTAAAGGATTAATTGAGATAGTCTACAGGCTTTTCATGTGTAGACGTCCTTCCTGAGCTGAATAAAATCGTATACTAATTGCCAGAATATAATGAAAAAAGACGTCACCGGTACGAAAGGGGCTAAATGTATCTGGAAGAAGAAAAAAACAACAACTGTCGCGTCTGGTATATTAATTGTAAATTACAATATATCAGTGGGCAGGGGGCTAGGAATCCTCCTCCCCTTGTATAATTCTCCTAATCGACGAGACAGAGAAACGGGCGAGGGAATGTGAAAGTGGTCCCGGACCCTGAGAATAGGAACTTTAAATGTTGTTTCAATGGGGTATATACCTGAGTATATACATACATACATACAAACATACATACATACATACATACAATATATCTTGGCAAATCGTGCCCAGTTAGCCGCGGTTGTGGAAGGCCATTGTTCACTTCCTCACCCTATAAACTCCGGTGTTCCTCAGGGCTCTGTCCTATCTCCTATTATCTTTCTAATTTTTATAAATGAGATCCTCAACTGTACCTCAATTCCCATCCATTCATACACAGACGACTCAACCTTACACTACTCCATTAGTTTTTCAGAACGCCCCAGCCAGCAATCCCTCAACGACAAACGTAATGAAGCCATAGAACTCTTAAATTCTGATCTAACTACTATCTCCAATTGGGGCAGAGAAAACCTTGTTACCTTTAATGCTTCCAAAACCCAATTTCTCCATCTATCTACCCGTAAGGAGCTCCCAGCGGACTATCCCTTATTCTTCAACAATACAAAAATCAATCCTTCATCTTCTCTCAATATTCTTGGTGTCTCTTTTTCTTCCTCTCTCAGTTGAAAGGACCATATTACCAGTCTTGCTAAGGCAGCCTCCAAGAAGCTGGGTGTGCTCAACCGCCTTAGGGGGTTCTTTTCCCTTGCACAGCTTCTTGCTCTGTACAGGGGCATAGTGCGTTCTTGTATTGAGTATTGTTCACATGTGTGGGGAGGTTCCTCTCACACCACTCTCCTAGACAAAGTTGAAAGGAAGGCCTTTCGTATCATTAACTCCCGTCCACTCACCAACTCTCTGCAATCTCTCTCTCTCCGCCGCAATGTTGCATCTCTCTCGCTATTCTATCGCTTCTACAATAATTAGTGTTCCTCAGAGCTTTCCCAGTGTATACCACCTCCTTTACGTAGGGCACGTGGTACCCGTCTTGTAACTCAATCCCACTCCTACTCTGTGCAACTCTCCAACCCAAGAGTGAAACGTTACTCTCAAACTTTCTTCTACTCAACAGTTGAGCTCTGGAACTCTATCCCGGAATCAGTCTTTCCCTCTTCCTATGACTTAAATTGCTTCAAACTCCGTGTGTCCAGGAATTTTGGCTCGAGCGTCCCTTGATTTTGGCCTTGTCACTCTTTCAACTATGGGGGAGGCACTCGCTATTGGCAGTTCTGCCTTTTGCCTCTCTCAATCACATAGAAAACAAAAAAACAAGTTTGGTATTATAGTCAAGTAATTTCCATATTGTATGTTGTTGAACATATTTTTTGGGTACACAGATTAGCTCTTACCCGGCCAAGATAAAATGGTTGTAATGGATGGTGTTAAAGACCTTCTTTGAATGTATAATTAAATCCAACGATGTGCTAAACAAAAAATACTTCCATTAGTTCTCCAGCAAGGTCATTAAGAGGGGAAGCGATTGGTCAATTTATTTATATATTTATTATTCTTTTGGTTCCCTCTCTAGACTTCCATCAAGCTTAGAAATTTGTAAATTTTTCGGTAGAAAAATGTCCCGACCGAAGGCCAGCTCCTCTTAAATTACAGGCTCGCTATCGCTAGCCAGGAAAATATTGACACCTAAATGGCATTAAAGGTCTTAATATTGACAAAGAAATGGGGTGAACAGTCTTAAAATCCATAATTAGAAATAGCTGAGGTCCAAGAACATTTATGAGTGACTGTACAAGGGAATTGGGTAATCCCACATCTACCAAAATAGCTGACACTTTCACTGTATAGTTTCCCCTTGCCTTGCTGTTGGTCAAGTTAAGTGTAAGAAAGGCACGCCACTGCCGGCTCAGGTTGATAGGGGCGATGTTGGTTGGGCCTCGCATTGTTAATAGTAATAATAATAATAATAATAATAATAATGTTTACTCAGTTTTCGTTATTATAATGTATAAGATTTAATATAACTCTTTCACTGCTGGTGACGTCCTATACTCGAAGTCACGGGAGAAAAGAAATTCCTGTTTGGCAACCGTCTTCCAACTTGTTCGAGTTAGTGCATTCTTGTAGTGAATAGCTAAATGATATACAATGATGCTAACAACAACAGACTTCAGTGTAAAACAATAAAACAAATTGTATTTACCTATTTTTCTAAACACAAACCTAAATGAAACATAAGCATTAGCAGTCAGCAGATGGAATACATGGTTGTGGCCGACGTATGGAACGAAACAGTACAAAGGAGTACAAAGGAAATCAAGCAACAACATATCTAGTGACCCCTCTAAACTGCTTGTCCTCCAAAACACTGAGGATCGAGTGTCAAAACAGTGGTTTAGAGTGGGTATGGGCAAATTGGAAAGGAAACTACTGCCCTGGAACTAACATCCGTGGCCGGATTAGGAAGTTAATAGGGAACAGATGGGTTAGTAACATAACACAGTTATAAATGATCTTTCGTATGAAAAAGAGAGTAACGTCTTACTAATATTTATACGCAATAATCCTTGATGAATTTGAGGGGGGAATAAAATAAAGTTATTCATTTACAAACGCAGTCAGTCGGGGGTTTGATGCAAGATATTTGTCTAGAAGTTTAAAAGATTAAAGGGTGCTGCAGTCTATAACGTCTCGGGGAAGCCCATTCCACAAGTTGACAACTCGATTGAAGAAGAAATTCTTTGATTCATGTGAGTTAATTTACAAATTTGCAAATAATTTTGCAACCGTTTCCCTGTGTGTATTTAGATTGGTCGATAGTGAAGTACTTACTACAGTTCATATTGTCGATGCCTTTGATGATTTTGAACACTTGAATTAAGTCGCCTCTTAATCTGCGCTGGGGTAAAGGAAATAGATTTAATTCTCTAAGACGCTCCTTGCATGGTTTCTTCTTTAGGCTAGGTATCATTTTGGTAACTCTACCTTGAACTCATTCTAGCTTGTGTATATCTTTTTGGTAATAAGGGCACCAGGATTGAACGCAGTATTCCAGAGGATGACGGACTAAGGAATTGTAAAGAGTTAGGATAACTTCTTTGGATTTATGCTCAAATGACCTGCCTATAAAGCCAATTATTTTGTTTGCCTTCTTTACAACTTCTGAACATTGTTGACTCGGTTTTAGGTTACTCATATTGCTACTCCCAGATCGTTTTTTCTGTCTACACTCTTAAGCTGAGGGCCATTCATCGAATAGTTTGCTTTCTCATTTAGGTATCCGATATGTAGTACTTTACATTTATCCGCATTGAAACTCATTTGCCAAATTTGGGCCCAACATGACAACTTATCTAGATTGTATTGCATATCGTCAACTTGTTCTTTTGAGAGTACGCTATTTGCAATTTTTGTGTCGTCAGCAAACTTTGAGATTGTACAGGTGAGACCCTCATCTACGTCGTTGATGTAAATTAGAAAGAAAATTGGTCCTAGTACCGATCCCTGGGGTACCCCGCTACTTACACTGGTCCATTTAGATGCCTTACCATTTATGACTACTCTTTGCTTTCTGTCGCTGAGCCAATTTTCTATCCATTTCAATAAACCGTCTTGTATTCCATGCACTTATAGTTTAAGCAGTAAACATTTGTGGGGAACTTTGTCAAAGGCCTTTTGAAAATCAAGGTATATAATATCTACAGCTTTACTTTCATCATAGAAGTTGAGGATATCGTGAAAGAAGTCTAAGAGGTTTGTTAACCCGTGGAGCCCCGGCTAGTTTTGTAAAGTTTGTTCACCAGAACCCGGCCGGTTTTCAAAAAATGGTTTTATTCCAGAAACAATAGCGAATGGGTTAGGAATGAAGGAAAAACCACGAAAAAACGCTCAAAAAGCTTAAAAAATGGTCCTACAGAGCCCCCGAAAACGTATTTTACAAGAGTACAAAATTGAAGGCAATTACCCCCAAAAAACAGGTTATTGCGCGCTCACGCGCACGCACGTGGACTTTGAGAGTTTTCAACCATCGGCACGGTTGCGTGGGATACGTACACAGTTCCCATACAAATCTGAGCCCTCTTGAGTGGCTACACCTGAGGTTACGGTCGGCGCAATTAGGGTGACGCGTCAGGCGCGTCGCTGGGGCTGTGCGTTACATACATCGCCGACGCGTCAGACGCGTCGCTGGGGCTGTACGGGTTAAGCAGGAACGTTTGTTACGAAAGCCGTGTTTAGTATCTTTAAGTATGTTATTTTCCTCTAAGTGATTTACGAGTCTGTCTCTTATGAGTGTTTCTAGCATTTCACATACAACTCAGATTAAGCTAATTGGACGATAGTTACTGGGTAATGATTTGCTGCCTTTTTTTAATATTGGTGTTACGTTGGCTAGCTTCCACTGATCAGGCATAGTTCCAGACTGCAAGGATTTATTGAATAGCAATGTTAGTGGTTTGGAGAGCTCATCCTTAGCTTCCTTTAGAACTCTAGGTGAGATTGTATCCGGTCCAGGCATTTTATTTACCTTGAGTTTATCTCAACATTTCAATACTTCTCTCTCAGTTATGGTGATATTGCTTAGAACATAAGAATTATCAATCTGAATCGGAGATGCTGTAGGGATATCACTGAGGTCTTCTGTTGTAAAAACTGATGCAAAGAAGGTATTGAGGGCATTACTCATGACGGAGAAAGGGGGGGGGACAGAGAATGATGTTAGATAATATACCATATATCTCCCATACAAAGCACTGTTGTTATGTCACATGTGTATAGGTTTGCAGTACAAGGCACATGTGAACAAAGAACACCCTCAACGTATGTATAGAGGAACATTATTGTAGAGAATATATGTATCGTATAAATACGATAGAATATGACTCTTTTGTGATCTCGTATGTCTCTGTGACGTCACGATCTCTCCTACAGCACGACGTAGGACGAGTAGATCGTATATTATAAGATTGTAAATAAGTTAAGTTATAAAAGGCCTAATATGCTATTAAGCAATATTGCCATGGTCTTATGTAGTATATATGAATTTATCTTATATATTAATATAATTTATCGTATAGAGCAACCTAAATGTGGTACGATAATTTGGGCTCCTGGCGGTTTGCCAAGGCAGCAAGGTGTGCTTTTGAGGTACGCCAGAGCCTTCACGAACACCAACCAGTTAACATCTAAAATTTCCGCCCTCAGTTGATCGAGCTGTTGTGCCTATAATCACAATACACATACAGCAATACACTCAGCTACACCATCACGACGCTCTCATCGACATCATGACTGACTGATAGATAAGCATAAATTATAATAATCATGTCCATTCCCATGTAATCATTTATTCTTTCTTTAACTTGACTCAAGTCTTGGGACCGAAGTCTCGTTCCCCATTGTCCACCGCCATATTGGGTAAAACGTTCTCCCTTGCCTCATTGCCACGTGGAACTATTGGTGAGTTAATTCCTGGCTAATATTAACCCTTATAACCTTACCCTATATATAAATTTATTATGTGAGACCTTTGGATATAAATTAGCTTGTTTCAGATTGAATTCAATTTAGATATGGAGTAGTATTCATTTAGATTTATTTATTTGATTCATTATAGCTTAGTAATATTTAACTTCCATTGATAGTTTACCACATTGGTGCCCAGACCCGGGATTTAGCTACCAGTAGGGGATTTTTCTTAGGCAATGAGCAAGGGATTAGCCCAGGGATGCAGGAGCAAGGACCCTGGAGGGGTGGGGCTTGGCTATCTCCCTGTACCTCAGGCGCCGGTACCTCAGTGAATAGCCATAGTAGGGCATTCATATGCAACTAGGCTAAGGGCAGCTGACGGAGGTACTGAGTCGTATCGGGCGTCGGAGGGGGAAAGAACTTTCAGGCTGACCTACTTCGGGGTACCGGGAGCAACCGTTGACACCCTGAAAGCCTCCCCTCAGTGGGGGCAAGTGGTTCGGTTTAGGCCGCATATAATCTTTTTGTTTATAGGCGGCAATGATATACGCCCCGGTACAGTACCCCGCGAGTTAGCTGACGCAATCAAAGAGGTGGCGCTGGATCTGGAGCGTGAGTCCGGAGGGAGCTGCAAGATCATGGCAATTGAGAGCCGGACGAGAGTCCGAGGGTTCTCAGCGGCGGATTATCAAGCTATAAAAAATTATGTTAACCGCGCCCTGAGGTGTCGGTTAATAGAAACGAAGCACCGCTTTGTTTCTCTCACACTCAGCATCCGAGACCTCGACAAGGATGGTGTCCACCTCGACTTAGACACCAATCAAGTCCTGTATGACAAGATTGTAGGGCTAACGAAGCGTTGGCTAGAGAGGGACGCCGGGGTTGTATCGTTGCGCCTGCCTAAGTCCTACTTCCCACCCATCATCTTTCCCCAGTAATTTTCTTTTCCGTTTCAGACTTCCTGTGACATATGACCTGACCTAACATTTTTTCTTGTTCAATATGATCCATTAGTAGGTATTGCTATTTAGTGTACTATTTTTTCTCCATAACATAGAAGTCCGCCGGTTGGCGTCTCTTAACTAGACTATTGATTTGCCGTTGTCTTTGTAACGTAACATTTAGATACATAGCCTATAGGCTCACATGCAAAATGGATAAAGACCATAAAGAGACACCGTCTAGTGGGGTGCTAAGCAAAGCCCCTAAAAATCAAAGGGCGGGACTTCGGGGAGTGTTAAATAGGCTAATTGTGGACTTAAACACTTTCATAACTACTGCTGAACTAGAGGAATTGGAGGCTAGATTAGATAACGTCCAGGCTACCCACGGTCGTATTACGGCTCTGAGTGAGGTGATTGTGGCTGACATGATAGAGGAGGAAGAGATAGTTACAGAGTGTGATAATCGCGCCCTCTATGACGAACCTGTCTTTAGAACGAAGCGCCTATTACAGCGTGCTGTCGCAAGTAAGAAGGGAGGCGATAATGAGGCCCATAGAAGGGCTGACCCAAAACATACTGTACACCTCCCTAAGCTCATTCTTCCTACATTTGGGGGCAAGTTAACTGAGTGGTTAGCTTTCTGGGACGTATTTCGATCTACGGTTCATGAATCCTCTTTGGATAATATCCGCAAGTTTCACTATCTGAAGGGACAAATGGAAGGAGAGGCCTTACATTTAATAGAGGGTTTTGCAGTAGTGGGTGGTAGTTATCTTGAAGCGGTACACCTATTAGAGTCCACATACGGGGACAGAGAGCAGTTGAAGATGGCCCATGTTGTTGCCTTGTTGGGGCTCGCAGAACCACAGTATAAGGTTGATGAGTTGACAAACTTCAGGGCAAATATGGAGTGCCATACTCGATCGCTAGACACCCTAGGGCTTACCACGCAGGAAATGATAGTCATTATCTTGCGTCAGAAGCTTCCTATGGCAATACTTGATAAGGTAAGATCATTTGAGCTGGGGGAATTCAAAACTCAGTTCAGTAAGGAGATCAATAATCTACAGTTGAACAAAGGGAGAATGTATGTGTCGGGAGGGAGTGAGAATGTGGAGAAGAGGGGAACAGTAAGCATGACAGTGGGGACTAAAGTAAAGAAAGAGGGTGCGTATAAGAAACCTGCTCAGATTCTATGTAAGCTATGTAACAACAAACATAAATGGAGTTTCTGCGTAAAATACCCGACAAATGAGACAAAACTAGCACAGGCGAAAAGATTGAAGCTATGTGTAGGTTGTCTAAGTGGGGAACATGGTAAGCAGGGACAATGTACTGCTACATACTTAAGGCCCTGTCGGCACTGCAAAGGACATCACTTTGATAAGTTGTGTCCTACTGCAGATAAAGTCAAAGACGTCAAAAATGAGGGTACTACAACTGTGGCACTAGGTAGCACGCAAGACACCACTATATTGCCCACAATACAGATTCCCATGGAAGGTAATGACATTAACAAAGTTTGTCGGGTACTTCTAGATCAAGGATCTCAACGTTCCTTTATAAAGAGGTCCGTACTAGTGGGATTGAAGCACCGAATCGTAGGGGCTGAGACTCTTCGATTACAGGGCTTTACAGGGGTTACTGATAAACAAGACTACGAGATAGCGGAGATTTCATATTTCTATCGTAAAAACCGGTACTTTATGACTTGTATCGTAGTAGACACCCTACCAGAATATGTATCTGTGGGTGTGAAGAAGGTGAAACACGCATTACGTAGCAAAGGGGTTAACTTGTCAGATCCCATGGGAAATCAGAGTGAGGTGCATGTTCTACTTGGTGTGGATCATTATTATGAAGTAGTATACCCTGGATTTAAAAAGATGTGTGGTGTAATTTTAATCCCCACTAAATTTGGATACTACATGAGCGGAAAGGTGCATACTACACAGTCAAAGGTCCTGGTCGACACGGTCTCGATATATAGAGTCAATGTAACCGCGGCAGAGGAGTTGGGAAGGGAGGATTCCCAACCTAGTGACCCTAAGATGGCTGCCGAGTTCGACCTGGAACGACTGTGGAGATTGGATCACATAGGCATTAATCCTATGGAGACTGATTATGACTCGGAAGTTGCGCTACAAAGGATTAACGAGTCTGTGTGCTACTGTGCCTCAGACAAGCAATATAAAGTTAGTTTACCCTGGAAGAACAGTGAGATAAGCCTGCCTACCAACTATGGTTTGGCATTAGGTCGCTTGCGCGCATTGCAGCGGAAATTGTCTAACGAACCGAGCACGCGCCAGGCGTATGACGATGTATTTCGGAGTTATGAGGATAGGGGCTTTATAGAGAGAGTCGATGTCAAGGAACCGTGTAAGAAGGGTAGGGTTCACTATCTGGCCCATCATGGGGTAAAGAAAGACAGCGTCACCACACCAATACGGGTGGTGTATGACTGTTCTGCCCAGCAAGGTCAACACCCGGGGGCGGGTGCCCGACCCCGAAAGGGGTTGAAATAGAGGAGCTATCCCCCCACCAAAGGCGGCTTTCTAGGGCCTTTCCTAGCTGATGCTGAGAGGATTGGGTTCTAGTCATGTGGTGATGGGCTAGTCTATCAGAGTGAGAACTGAGCGATCTCTGCCATACCCATAGCTTACTCTGGCTGTTCCTTTAACTTATATATTTTCTAGATCTCAAGTGACGGCGTCTTTTCCGTGGATTGACCTCCCAATCTACCAAGATTGGAAGCCAAAGCGTCACATTTTTCCCTTGCCCCTCAACTTTCTCTTCATAATTGCTGAGGGGCACAGGGCCCTGGGTGGGGCTTTGGTTTCCCGGGCGTTTCTGCACCCTCCTGAGCTCCCCGCCATGGAGTGGCTTCGGTCACCCAGGCTTTATTGTGGTCGGCAGGGAGGGTTCTGTGGGGGCGCTCGGTTATGGCCTTGGAATTGCTCGGGGCCTTGGGGCTGTTCGGCCAGGCAGCTTGGGGAACAACAACAACAACAACAACCCAGTCTGAATGACTGCCTGTTGACAGGTCCGTCCATGGTGTCGGACCTGTCCCAACATCTATTGCGGTTTAGGCTGGAGAAGTACGCCTATACCAGTGACATCGAGAAAGCATTCTTGATGGTCAAGCTAAAGGAGGAAGATAGAGATGTTACCCGCTTTCTTTGGTTCAGCGACATTAGCGACTCTGAAAGTCCCATCATAATATACCGTTTTCGGGTTGTACTCTTTGGGGCCACTTGCTCGCAGTTTTTGTTAAATGCCACAATCAGAAAACATCTAGCTGACACTCATGAGGACACAAGTAAACTATCTCGCGGATTATACATTGACAATTTGCAGGGTACTAACGATAGTCAAGATGATTTGTTATATGCATACTGGCAAGCACGCAGATTGTTTGCGGATGCACATCTATTTCTCCGTGAGTGGGTTACTAATAGTGAAGATCTTCAGAGTTTAATACAGGTGGATGGTACGGCATCTCTTAACCAGGAAAAGTCCAGAAATTTGGGGATGATCTGGCAACCTAAACATGACATACTAACTTTTCAAACAAGGTCTTTTGCTCAGCAGACAGGAGCGCACACCAAAAGAAGTCTGTTGAGCAAAGTTGCGCAATTTTTTTATCCTTTGGGTCTAGCATTACCCGTTACCATAAGAGCTAGGATTCTAATGCAGGAAGTTTGGAGGCGTAAATTAGGATGGGATGACAGTTTGCCCGAGGACCTGAATGACCAAGGGACATTGTTGTTGAATGAATATGCCATCCTATGTACTAAACCTATACCTCGTAAAGTGGCGGCGTTCGGTGACGTTATGTTACACACGTTTTGCGATGCTAGCGCCACGGCATACGGGGTAGCCATATATGTTGTTACTTCATTTGGGGCACATTTAGTTACAGCCCGGGCCAAGGTAGCCCCGGTTAAAAAGGTAACTATCCCTAAAATGGAATTGACTGCCATGCTGCTATTAGCACGTCTGGTGCAACATGTACGCGCAGCATACGAGAGCGAATTAACTATTGAAATCGTTCATGTATGGTGCGATAGTCAGGTCGCACTCAACTGGATACATAGCAAGAAGTCTCTGCCAGTTTATGTGCGGAATAGGGTAGATGAGATTAGAGCCCTTTTGCCAGACGTTGCTTATGATTATGTAAATACAAAAGAAAACCCTAGTGATCTCATAACTAGGGGTATAACGGCTAGCCAGTTAATGAAGTCCGAATTGTGGTGACATGGTCCAAAGTGGCTGCTCCATGAAAGTGAATGGACGATATGGCATGCTGTTGGTGAGGGACTTCTGCCACTGGAAACAGTGGCAGTTACAGCCCAACCAAATGAGCCACCGGGTCCTATCATGAAGTGGGCAAGATTCGGTGACTATAATAAACTAGTCAGAGTTGTAGCTTGGGTGTTGCGATATGTATCCAATCTCAAGCTTAAAGTAACGGGCCAACTCTGCAACACGGGTCACAACATTGATGCTCGTGAATTTAAAGCAGCTGAAGTAACTTTGATCAAATGGGTTCAAGTAGAAACCTTTTCCAATGAATTAGAATCCTTGAAAAGCTCGAATAAGACATTAATACCTAATATAGTGCGTCAACTAAGGTTGCACCTAGACAATGGCCTCATCAGGTGTGAGGGTCGCCTGAAGTGGTCGGGTGTACCTGACGGCACAAACCGCCCTATACTTATACCAACAAGACATCACGTTACTGATCTATTGATCATACGTGCACATAGGGAAGTAAAACACTACATGGTATGTCATATTATATCAAATTTACGTCTCACATGGTGGATACCCAGAGTTCGACAAGTAGCTCGACGCGTAGTAAGAAAGTGTATAATATGCCAGAGACTAAAGGGTAAACCTTATGCAACTGGACCAGCTCCACCTCTACCTGAATGCCGCGTAAAGCACGTAGAACCTTTCCAAGCTGTAGAATTAGATTATACAGGGGCATTGAAGACGAGGGAGAGTGAGAAGGTTTATATATTATTATTTACCTGTGCGACGTCTCGAGCGGTACACCTAGAACTATGTGATAATATGTCTAGCGAAGAATTTATGCTGGCGTTTAGACGGTTTTGTGCCCGTCGTTCATTCCCTCAACTCATTCTTAGCGACAATGCTCCCACTTATGTCCAAGCATCAAAATATCTAAAGGATATGAGTAGTGATCCTACTATCATCACTTTTTTGGGAGAGAAGAAGTGCGAATGGAGGTTCATTCCAGTTAAGGCACCTTGGTTTGGTGGAATGTGGGAACGATGTGTCGGCATAGTAAAGTCAGGACTAAGAGCTCTATTAAAGAAGAGTGAGTTGACGACAGTCCTCACAGAGATAGAGGCAGTCGTGACTGATCGCCCGCTTACATATGTGTACACCGACCTGCAAGAACCACTACCATTAACGCCAGCTCACTTGCTATATGGAAAACCATTGACTGCGTTTCCATCTGATTTTCAGTCCATAGTAGAGTTAGAGGATCCCTCGTTGTACTCTGAGGTAGCGGTGTCTAAGAGATACCAGTATATATCCAGGATAATAGAGGATTTTAGGAAACGGTGGATTAGTGAATATCTGCTAGCATTGAGGGAAAGGAGTATTACTCCCTCTGGTAGACCAACGGCACCTACAGTTGGTGAAGTTGTTTTAATTAAAGAAGATAGTCCTCGTTTATACTGGAAATTAGGCCGCGTGTTGGAGGTATACAAGGGGGCAGACTCTGTAGAGCGGGTGGCGCTATTGAAGACAGCCACTGGAACTACTGTTCGTCCTATCACACGTTTGTACGCTTTGGAGCTCGATTCCGCATTGCAATATGATGCTCCACCTATTATTGCTGGGTCCGAGGATTCTCAAAGGAACGACTCACCTCTTACTGATGGTAATCATTCTCGGACCGGGACGCGTCCCAGACGCGCTGCTGCTGACGCCGTCGACTTGTGGCGTCAGAAGATAGCCTCTGGGCAACTTTAGGTTTAAGGTGGGGTTCAGGTCTTTTTTGTGGGGGGAGTGTATCGTATAAATACGATAGAATATGACTCTTTTGTGATCTCATATATCTCTGTGACGTCACGATCTCTCCTACAGCACGACGTAGGACGAGTAGATCGTATATTATAAGATTGTAAATAAGTTAAGTTATAAAAGGCCTAATATGCTATTAAGCAATATTGCCATGGTCTTATGTAGTATATATGAATTTATCTTATATATTAATATAATTTATCGTATAGAGCAACCTAAATGCGGTGCGATAATTTGGGCTCCTGGCGGTTTGCCAAGGCAGCAAGGTGTGCTTTTGAGGTACGCCAGAGCTTTCACGAACACCAACCAGTTAACATCTAAAATTTCCGCCCTCAGTTGATCGAGCTTTTGTGCCTATAATCACAATGCACATACAACAATACACTCAGCTACACCATCACGACGCTCTCATCGACATCATGACTGACTGATAGATAAGCATAAATTATAATAATCATGTCCATTCCCATGTAATCATTTATTCTTTCTTTAACTTGACTTGAGTCTTGGGACCGAAGTCTCGTTCCCCATTGTCCACCGCCATATTGGGTAAAACGTTCTCCCTTGCCTCATTGCCACGTGGAACTATTGGTGAGTTAATTCCTGGCTAATATTAACCCTTATAACCTTACCCTATATATAAATTTATTATGTGAGACCTTTGGATATAAATTAGCTTGTTTCAGATTGAATTCAATTTAGATATGGAGTAGTATTCATTTAGATTGATTTATTTGATTCATTATAGCTTAGTAATATTTAACTTCCATTGATAGTTTACCACAATATGAGAATAAAGGCAAGGGAGGGAAAGGGGCGGGAGATATCCCGCGAAGGAACGAAACCGTGGTGGAGGAATTAGGAGGGTGTTAGATAATATACCATATATCTTCAATATAAAGCAATGTTATCATGTCACATGTGTATGGGTTTACAGCACTGGGCGGGTGCCCAACCCCGAAAGGGGTTGAAATTGGGGAGCTATCCCCCCGCTAAAGGCGGCTGTCTAGAGCCTTTCCTAGCTGATGCTGAGAGGATTGGGTTCTAGTCATGTGGTGATGGGCTGGTCTATCAGATCGAGAACTGAGCGATCTCTACCATACCCATAGCTTACTCTGACTGTTCCTTTTACTTATATATTTTCTAGATCTCAAGTGACGGCGTCTCTTTCGTGGATTGACCTCCTAATCTACCAAGATTGGAAGCCAAAGCGTCACATTTTTTCCTTTGCCCCTCAGCTTTCTCTTCATAATTGTTGAGGGGCACAGGGCCCTGGGTGGGGCTTTGGTTTCCCGGGCGTTTCCACACCCTCCTCAGCTCCCCGCCATGGAGTGGCTTCGGTCACCCAGGCTTTATTGTGGTCGGCAGGGAGGGTTCCGTGGGGGCGCTTGGTTATGGCCTTGGCCTTGCTCGGGGCCTTGGGGCTGTTCGGCCAGGCAGCTTGGGGAACAACAACAACAACAACAACAACAGCACTAGGCACATCTGAACAATGAGCACCCTGAACGTAGGTGTAAAGAAGATTATTGTAAAGATAATACGAAAATAATGTTGAGGGAGGCCAAGAAATTCAAACTCGTTTAAAGACCGTTCCACATGCGGGATATCTCCCTCCCCTTTCCCTCCCTTGACATTATTCTTGTATATTGGTAGTTTGAATCTGCGTGCAAATAAAGTGGCTGAGATGTGTGAGAGGAGGCGAGTGGACATCTGCTGTGCCCAGGAAACACTATGGAAAGGGCATGGGGTACAGTGGATTGTTGGAAGAAAGAGAAGATATAGGATCTATTGAAAGGGGGTTGAGATTGATAAAGCGAAATGAGGAGTGGGTGTTCTGGTGGCTGAAGAGCTGGCGGAAAGTGTGCTTCAGATTTCGAGAGTTAGCGAATGGCTGATTGTTTTGAAGTAGAAAGTTTGTAAAATAATTCTGAATGTGATATCTGCATATGCCCCACAGGCTGGCCTACAGAAAGAGATAAAAGAGTACTTCTGGAATTACACCGTCAGTGTCATTTCGGGCCACTCAGAGAATGAAATAACAATCCTGGGAGGGGACCTGAATGGTCACGTGGGAGCATCTGCAGATGGATACGAGGGAGTACATGGAGGAAATGGTTACGGAAGGAGGAATCTGGAAGGCGAATATATACTTTAGTCCTGCGTTGTACTCAACATTGTTGTGTGTAACACGAAGTTCAAGAAAAGACAGAGCCATCTGGTCACATATAACTCTGGGGTCTCCAGTAGCCAGATACATTACTTCTTGGTTAACTGGAAAGACTGGAAACTGGTTCGGGATGTAAAGGTCATCTCGAGCGAAGAATGTATCCCCCAGCATAAGCTACTTGTGTGTGACATGAGCTTATACAGAGATCTTAAGCGTAAGCAGGTATACATGCCCAAAAGGAAAGTGTGGCTGCTGAAGAACAAGGAAGTTAGGGATAGGTTTCATAGTGAACTGGAGGAAATGAATAGAAATAAGGAAGCTAGGCCTAGCGATGTAAATAGTCAATGGAATTTTCGTAAGCATAGCCTTCTCGCTGCCACTGACAAAATCTGTGGGAAAACAAAGGGTCACCCCAGGATTAAGATCTCCTGGTGGTGGAACGATGATGTAGAACATGCTGTGAAAGAGAAAAGGAGATGCTACAAAGCATGGAAGAAAGGAGGCAGCAGGGAGGAATACCAGGCAGCTAAACGAACTGCCAAAAGAGTTATTTACAATGCTAAAAAAGGCATTAAGGACCTGGTCCTCGAACAAGTGTGTAACACTGACAATCCCAATGGGATCTTCAACCTAGCTAGGCGAGTTAAAAATTACAGTAGGGATATTATAGGTGAACAGTGTGTTAGAAACGATAATGGAAAACTTGTGTATGCAGAAAATGAAATCAGAGAAGCATGGAAGGCACACTATGAACGATTGCTAAATGTAGAGTTTGAATGGGATAAGGAACAGCTTAGTATCGAAAAAACAATATCTGGACCCCCTCCTTTGATAGCACCAGCTGTAGTGAGCGACGCTATCAATAAAATGAAGGACGGTAAAGCTCCAAGGTGCTCTGACATTGTCGCTGAGATGATAAAAGCCTCAGGTGAGACTGGTGTCAACTTTGTCACTGAGTTGATAAATGCCATTATTAAAGATGAGAAAATCCCAGAGGATTGGCACAAAAGTGTAATAGTAAATATATACAAAGGAAAAGGGGATGCGCTAGATAGAGGTAATTATAGGGGCGTGAAAATGCTTGACCAAATCATGAAGGTCTGTGAGAGAGTCTTTGAGGATTTGATCAGGCAAAGCATCTCCATTGATGATATGCAGTTTGGGTTTATGCCAGGACGTGGTACAACCGATGCTATCTTCATAGTCAGGCAGATACAGGAAAGATACTTACTAAAAGGCAGGGATCTTTACTTTGTGAATGTAGACCTGGAGAAGGCCTTCGACATGGTGCCTAGAGATGTTGTGCAGTGGGCTATGAGGAAACTTGGTGTGGAAGAGTGGCTAGTGCGTGTGATAATGAAGATGTATGAGGATTCGCGAACTGCGGTGAGGGTGAAAGGTGTACTGAGTGATGAGTTCACAGTCCGTGTTGGAGTTCATCAGGGTTCAGTGGTAAGCCCCCTCCTCTTTATTATGGTCCTGGAGGCACTGTCTAGAGTTTTTTGAGGCGGTCTCCCGTTGGAACTGTTTTATGCAGACGATTTAGTCCTAATAGCTGACAATATGCAAGATGCTGAGGCCAAATTCAGAAGATGGAGAGAGGCCATGGCGAGCAAAGGTTTAAGAGTCAATATTAACAAAACCAAAGTTATGCATTGTAGATTGAGACGAGGCAATGTGGAAAAGAGCGGTGCATACCCATGTGCAGTGTGTGGAAAGGGTGTGGGCGCTAACTCGATTCGAAGTAGCATCTGTGGATATTGGGTGCATCATGGGAGTAAGCGCTGTAGTAGAATAAAAGGACCCCTGCCGAAGGATAAGTCAGAAATAGAGAAATATGAGTGTGTAGTCTGCAAAAGCGAGCTTGTATAAAGTGATGATCCTGTGGCTGTGAATTTTGGAAATGAGTCATTGGAGCTGGTGGACAAGTTTTGTTACCTAGGAAATACCATCTCTGCCGGTGGTGGGGCCGAGGCTGCCACTGTCGCTAGAATTAGATGTGGCTGGGGGAAGTTCAGAGAACTGCTGCCAATTCTGACCATGAAAAGAATGCCTCTCCCCCTGAAGGGTAAGGTGTATGCCTCATTTGTTAGAAGTGCAATGACGTATACCTCAGAAACATGGGCCGTTAAAGTAGAGGATGTCAACAGAATGGAACGTAATGAGATGAGAATGGTGAGGTGGATGTGTGGGGCTAGGCTGCAGGCTAGAATAACACATGATGAGCTGAGGAGGCGTTTAGGTATAAAGAGTAATAGCGAGGTGATGCGATGCGTACAAGTAGACTGGGATGGTATGAACATGTGGTGAGAATGGCTGAACAAAATTGGGTGAACAAATGCAGGTCTGTGATTGTGGAGGGAGCTGCACCAAGGAGTGGACCGAGGAAGACCTGGGATCGGACTATACGTGCCGATCTCAAATCCAAAAACTTGACAAGTGAAGCAGCCCTTAACAGGGTTGCCTGGAACGCCGCCATTAGGACAAGAGACTGAAACTGCACGTATGTGTGGAGCACTCAGTCTTAAAATGTTATGTATGTATGTATGTATGTATTCTCTACAATAATGTTCCTCTATATCTACGTTCAGGGTGCTCATTGTTCACATGTGCCTTGTTCTGCAAACCTATACACATGTGACATAACAACATTGCTATACATGGGAGATATAATATATTATGGTATATTATCTAACATCCTCCTCTGTCCTCCCCTTACTCCGTCACTGTTTCGTTCCATACGTCGGCCACAACCATGTATTTCATCAGCTGACTGCTAATGCTTATGTTTCATTTAGTTTTGTGTTAAGAAAAAAAAGGTAACTTTTTTACACTGAAGTCTGTTGTTGTTAGCATCATTGTTTATTATTTAGCTATTCTCTACAAGAATGCACTAACTCGAACAAGTTGGAAGACGGTTGCCAAAGGGATTTTTTTTTCTCCTGTGACTTCGAGTATAGTACGTCCAAGGAAAACAGTATGTTGCCTGTGGGCGATGTCCGGGTACGTTAAGTATTACCTCCTGACTTTGGTAATACCAAGCTGCTCCGTTTGTTGCCAGACAAAAGATAAGCTTCAAGCCTTGACTCCCTTACCAATATTAGTATGCTACAGGCATCTATAGTGAGGAGGTGTGTGTGCAAACAAGAGGAGTTTGGAAAGCTGAAAATCAAACAAAAACAGGTCCACTTCCAAAGGCATTTGTGACAACTACAGTATATAACTAATACTGTCTTCTAAACACAAAACTTGATAAGCTAATTGTGAGTATTAAATTCCATCAGCGGAAGGGATAATAAGCTCAGTATGAGGCCCTGAACTGAGCCCTGGCTGTTGCGGTAAACAAGGAAGTTATGGTAGATTTCTCAAGGCCATGAGGGCTATGAATGAATGAAATTGATCATTATAGGGGGATTTTGACCTGAAGTTTCCATTAGAACTCGTTTTAATTTTTCAGTGCTATGAATGCCACACAAAGGTGATGTATATTGTGCGACAAGTAGCAAAAAGAGAGCAGTAAAGCCAACTAAAAGAATCCGCAATACAAGGGTTATGTTCATGCTCACGGTGACTTACAGTAAGTTACGTATCAGTCACTAACATATAATGTTATAGAACCGTAAATCAGACAGTTTTCATGCATGATGACACACAAGATAAAGCTGAAGCAATTGCAACTTTCCCAGGCTGACCATTTTAACAACAGCTACAATCTCACAACAGTTAGTACCACACATCAACCATGGTACTACAACAGCTACAACAGCAAAACAAACGGGACTGGAGTTCTCGAAAAGGGGCTCCAGTCCTGATGCTATTATTGAACTCCAGTGTGCTGGCTTAATAATCCAGAAGGGTTAATAGTCTCTGAAGTCCTATTTTAACTAAATAGCTCACAACAGTTAGTACCCCACATTAACCAGGGTACTACAACAGTTACAACGCCGCCTTGAGTATTTTACCTTACAGTGTTTGATGTAAGTTTGACTTTGCTACTTATTCGTCTGCTAAATAATCAATTAAGCGGTGAGAAATGCAGACGTTTGAGAACAGAAGCTAGTGATATAGTTGAGGAAATCGACGTGTGATGTTCTTAAACATCATTGCAGCATGTGCTTATGATATAGTTGAGGAAATCGACGTGTGATGTTCTTAAACATCATTGCAGCATGTGCTTCAATGTACGAAACTCCTTTTGTAATAGTACATGCAGTGTCTGTTAGCAAAAATGGAGTATCCCATGAACATTAGTGTGTTATGCGAGCGCCACTGTGATGTATACAATAATTGTTGTTTTATGGTATGTGAAACCCCATTACCTGGCAATATGATTTTAAGGGGAGGTGTGGTGGAGTGGTCTTGCCACTGGCCTGGTAATCCAAAGATCCCGGGTTCAAATCCCGATGTATCAATGGGAAGATATTATTGGGATGGAATTTGTGCTGTACCTAGTATCAGTGCATTACCACAAGCCCACCGAAACGTCAATAAAATACCCTCATTGTTCCCTGATTAAATAG
The DNA here is from genome assembly GCA_037953745.1 of Lithodes maja. Taxonomy (NCBI): domain Eukaryota; kingdom Metazoa; phylum Arthropoda; class Malacostraca; order Decapoda; family Lithodidae; genus Lithodes; species Lithodes maja. Next base: position 9,279 of record JBAKBP010009265.1, on the reverse strand, counting down.
CACTGTATGAATATTTCCATATTCAAAATATGCTATAGGGGGTGCAATGCCTGGTGAGTTATCTGCTCAACAGGTGGCGTTGTGTGTGTGTAAGTGTGAGAGTCCGAGTGTAGGGGATGAGACAGTGAAGCACGGGAACGAGGTGGCTTCAGAGATGGGGTCGTTTCGGGCCATGAGTGAGCACCGTGCCTCATGTGAAGGCAAGATGGCAGGTGCTCGTTGTACTCTACGTGCTTCACATGTCTCACTCCTTAGACTGGAACAAGACCTCACGGGCTTCACTGTTCATTGTAAAGCGGTGAATGTTAAGGCTCTCAGCCTATGCCCGAGAGGAAGTAAGTTGGAATATAGAAAAAAAAAAAAAAAAATTGTTTAATGGTGTTGCGTTGTGTTGTGTGAACAGGTGGAGGGGATTTGTTTTGTTTTGTTTTGTTTTTTGTTTTTTTGCTTCCTAGACCCCATCAAAATTTTCAAAAATACCCCAAAGACCCTCCTTTGATATCAATTTGTACATTTTTCGTTAGAAACATGTCCCGGTCGAAGGCCGGTTCCTCCTAAATTACAGGTTCGCTATCGCTCGCCAGGAAAAAATCGACACCTAAATGGTACGAAAAGTCTTAACATTGACAGAAATTGGGCAAAATTTCTTAAAATCGCCAAACTAACGGGGCGAACGTCCTAAAATCTTAAAACTAAAGGGGCTCAACATAAAGGAGAATGAGGTTCGACTAAAACTTCCTTAAATGGAAATTTCCCCTTAAGTATTTCGATCAGAATCCGGTCCCGATGTAATAATAATAATAATAATAATAAACGGTTTATTAAAGAATGGCAGCCTCATGAGCTGAAAATACACATTTTACAATTAGTGGATGAACATGAGATGTACAGATATGAAAATGGTAAGCTCAGTTTACAATGGGTGAGTATAATATAATTTACATTAAAACAAGAAATTAATACAATAATTATGCTAGTGCAAAATACAAATTATCATAAATTAACACCTAACCATGAGAGTAAGTGATTTACAGTGCATTATACAGTACACATTTATTTTACTCATATATATACAGAACATACATATATACGTATACGTACACACATAAATACGCATATATATACATACATATATAAGAACATAAGAACATGCAGTAAGTGTGCACATGCCCGTATACATAAACGCTCACGTATGCAAACAAACATACATACATACAAAAACTGTTCTGGTAGGGTCAGGTGAGGCTAATAATGGGAGTTAAATCCTTGGGAGAGATTAAATGAGGGAATTGGAAAAGGGTTAATGGGGCAACGGACTGTAGGTCAGGTAAAAACTGTGTGTTGCTGTAGGAGAGTGTTGGTGTTGTTGCTGTTTTGTCACTTGTATATACTTCTCTCACGGTGTACAGTCTCTCATAAACATTCGTGGGTCGCTTACATTTGTTCTTCTTAGTGGTGAGATACTACCAGTGAGAATATATCATTTACAGATTTAATGAAATATGCAATATGCCTTTTCATGAAAATATACATACGTATGTTAATCAATCTGTACGATTATATTTGCATATTGAAACAACAGGTCCAATACTTTCCATGACTAACTATTTTTGACAGCGGTGGAAGAGTTCCTACTGGACGTGTATCAAATCTCTGACAGAGCAGGTAGCACTCTACTCACTCGGCTAGGTGGTTGGTATTGTACTGTTATAAACTGTGGTATTCTGGATAAATGGAGTTGTTTGTCCACAACAGCTATTGTATGTTGATATCTCAATCTTTCTTATATTCAACAGCGGAGCTCTGGAAGTCTCTCCCTGAATCCATCTTTCCCTCCTTCTATGACTTAAAGTGCCTCAAACTCTGTGTCCAGGCATTTTGGCTCGAACATTCCTTGATTTTGGCCCTGTCACTCTTTCAACTCTGGAAGAGGCATTCGTCACAGCCATGTTTACCTTTTGTCTCCCTCACCCGCATAGAAAACAAAATAACGAAGATGACCTCCACTGCAAAGCGCAGGTTCTTGAACGATACCCTACTTTCACTTTTACTGTAACTCTCTAACTCACCCTCTTCCCTTCTCCCGGGGGCCACTTCCATGTTCCTTGCCCCCCCCCCCCCCCCCCATCATCCTGATTATATACCTTTACATACCACACTGAGCCCCCCTCCCCACCCCATCACCCCACTCTCACACCTCCCCTTAACCCACCTCTGTGTTCCCTCTATCTCATTAGCCACCCTTGTCCTACCCCAGATCTACTCTCTGCTTCACCTCTCGCTCTCTTAATATAACTATGTTGTAGTAAGTCTTATTAACCCATTCAATACCGGTGACGAGATTTCCATTATATTCTAGTAATGATATGACGGTTTTATTGAGGTTAAGGGGAGACTGACCGTTTGTTTGGTCTATTAATTAATGTATTCATATATGTTTCTAGTTTCCTCCCTAAACCTCCATCCAGCTTAGAAAACACACCCTAGACAAAGACAAATTTGTAAAAAATTTTGGTAGAAAAATTTCCCGGCCGAAGGCCGGTTCCTCTTAAAATTGCAGGCTCGCTATCGCTCGCCAGGAAATAATCGACACCTAGATGGCATGAAAGGTCTTAAAATTTGACAATGAAATGGGGCGAAAGGTGTTAAAATCGCCAAACTAATGGGCCGAATGTCTTATAATCTCAAAACTAGTGGGGCTAAACATTAGGGAGAAGGGGGTCCAGAAAAATGGTCTGCCTCCCCTTAAGAAGGACGTCTATCAATTATTAGGCTACAGACTACCTCAATTAATCCATCTTAGCAACCATAAATCTTTCTCAAGCTACATAAAATCGTCTAAAATGAAGCTGACATCAAATCAAAGGAGACGTCATATTGGTTATATTGGTTAATCCGCACTGTTTTGTTAATTATCTATATCGTTCTGCCAATGTACAAAACCCTTCCCTTTATCTTCCTCTCATCACATTCAATTATATTTTACGTAGCGCATACCTGTGATTGCCTTACCGTATCTTGAAGCTCCCTCTGCTTACTTTACATCTCTCTCTCTCTCTCTCTCTCTCTCTCTCTCTCTCTCTCCTCTCTGAGGGATAAAATGAAACTACCTCACCCTTAATATAGGAGAGGTAACACCCATTTGATAATACAACTGATCGTTTGTCATGGGTCAGGGCCCTGTCAACAAACTGGGCTGTCACATATCTTTACAAGACTTTGACTCTACTGAGGCCAAACTTTTGACCAATTATTGAATATCGAAATGTTGACGTTGGTAACAGATTAGAGCACTGTCTATTTTCGACACAACCAACCAACTGTTGATGATTCATCTGGCCCGTGGGCTTAAAAATGCTTATAACATGCATTGTTATGTGATAGTTGTAATGATTGTAGTAGTGGTGTATGAGGCTGAAACATGGGCTTAGAGAAGAAAGTTGGATATGATGGAGATGAGATGCTTGAGGAGTATGTGTGGAATGACTCGTAGAGACAAATTTAGGAATGAAGAGGTATGTAGGAGAGTGGGGCATCAGAAACCATTATCGGCCAGAGTGGACAGAAGGATGCTGTGCTGGTATGGACATTTTGAACGAATGGGAGATGACAGGCTTACAAAAAGAGTATATGAGTTAGCAACAAGGGAAGGTATAGGGAGAGGAAGACCTCGGATGAGATGGAGAGATTGTGTAGTACAAGCTTTGGAAGGTAGAAAGATGACTAAAGAAAAGACAAGAGAAGATGGTAATGGAAGGAAATGAATGGAGATTGCTTGTGAATAGATGAGTGATATCTTGGTCTTGGAAGAGGGGGTCAGGCACAAGTAGGACTAGATAATAGTCCGTCAGGCGTCTGACCCGGGGAGCCGTTGCATATGAAGGGTCATGCCTCGATGTGAGGTGGGCGGGTATTGTGGTGGTAGGGCTTTGTTGCATGCCTGCCTGCTGAGACCAGAACCTCTCCGGGAGGTCTGGGACCGGGTGAGTGCTGGAGGCCCCGAGTGATCCTTGGTCTCTGGGTCTTCTCCTGGGCGACCAAGATGTGTGTGGATTATATATTTTGTTTTGTCTTTTGTGTTGTGTTGTCCCTGTTCGGGCTGTGTCTCGACTCTCGAGTCGGCCACTCCCAGCTTTGGGGTATGTGCATCAGTTTATAAATACCTACATACAAACATCAAAATGTTGCCAAGGTATCATAAATCTGTAATCAATAAACCTAATTAATGTACATGCTTACATTTATTGTTATATCAATAGTGAGGCGGCCAGGTAGATAAGATAAATTATGCATTTTGTGATAAAAGTATCAAAATTGGTACACACAATCAAATAGTCAATATAATAAAAATTAGATATTGGGACATCATAGGTTTACTCTACATTGGCTTTGGCAGCCCCCTATCAATTACTTTTCGAAGCTGGCCCCTGCTAATACAATATACGTCATCCACGTCGGATCCAACGATGTACAGCGAATCCGGCCGAAAGATTTGCTTTTAAAGTACCAGCACCTGCCAGAGCGTCCCAGGGCACCTCTACCACCGCTACCAGACACCAGGTGATGAGGGCCCCTCCTACATCTGGCCAGGCACCCCAAAACTCCTACAGCACCAGTGCCAGCCTCAGAGAGATGCGACCACCCTTTATGCCAGCCCCCATACCCTGCACCGTCCAGAGACAGCCAGGGCTCCTTATTACCTCCTCCGGCCACACCGACACCGCGTCCCTCCTACGACATGAGCCAAGCGCAGTGCCTTCCATTGGGACCCCACAATGACAGGGTCTCCCCTTCGCCCGTTTTCTCACATCAAGAACGGGCTCAGAACAAGTAAGTCCCCCCCTCGCGGACTACATTGTCACCCAAACAGCAGTGCTACAGTCCCACGCCGAGAGTAATGTCACCAGCACAGGTCGACGATGGATTGGCCAGCTCCTGGGTCACCTCAACTAACCCGGGTGACCTGACGTCACCACCACTTGTCGCCGATTGGTTCCTGAAGAAATTCCGAAGGTGAATTATGAGGGCCCTACCACTCCCATCCCCCCTACCCCTGTCGCCGGAGCGACAGGGGCCTGTGTCGACAGTAAAAAGGACAAAGGTCGCCCTTTTTCCGTTCAACCAAAAAGGGCCGAGGAACACCTAAAAAGTGAATAAGTGCTCAGACCAGATTAGGGAAAGTATCTCACCTTCCCTCCTGAGTCTGAGTGTTCTATAACCTCTCTAGGTGTTCCAGTGACCATAAGCTCAGAGTGGTAACAAGTTATTTCTTTGTATGTACCCTACCTCTAAATGGCTAATCCTGACAGGTGTTAGTCAGAAGTATCTAAGATTTCCTAGTATCTCTATCGGCCTCACTGAAGAAGATATTGCTAGATAAAAATATACTTGGAAAAGTAGACAGAATTAATATAAACACCATGTTAGGAGGAGCACTTTATTGATAACGTTTCGCACATAGTTTCATCAGACCATTGGAGAGATACTGCTAGTTGATGCTTTTATTATCTGTGGTCTGTCTTGTCAGTCCCCCTACAACGTAATCTATATTTCAGCCAGTTTGCCTTTATTTTGCACTCTCAACACGCTACCTGTAACGTACATACATATCCACCCAAAGATATACTGTCACACGTTTGTCCAACCAGTCAGTCGCCATACCGCTGCATTACCTATACATGACAAGCTCTGCCCTACACTCACACAACATTAGAGTCAAGCTACATTTTCCCCTTACACCTGCCACACTCTTGAGCACTGCTAGGATCGTCATATAATAATCTTTGTATATATCTGTTTACGTAGTGCATTCCTTGTTGCCTATGTTTGTTAATAATTGTTTGTTAATGTCCTTCGGGCATGTTATGTAAATTACCTGTATACATCTATGCTAGCAGTATTGGCATACGCTTAGGAATAATTGTTTGTTGATGTCCTTTAGGAATGTTATGTAACTAAGTTACCTGTAGAAACATACGATATCAGTATTGCTCAAGGACTACTGTCCGCATGTACAAGATTCGTCTCTGACTATCCCCTCATATAATAATAATGTGTAAAACTAACTCGAGTATTCACTTAGTATTTCTCCCTCATAACACGGACCTTCCGTTTGACACAGGTGGTAATATATGTCCAGAGGTTATTCTGGGACGGTATCTCATATACATATATACATATAAACACCACCTGTGAGTTGATGGAATAATAAACAATTATGATACATGGGGTTTTGTAGGACAATACAAAATGTTTAGTAGTGGTACTAATTTCACCTTTATTAGCCACTAATTCTTACATAACTCTAAAACTAATCAACCGATTTTCCATTGTGAAGTACCAATCTAAAGCGCTTATAGTCCCCCCCCCCCCCCCTCCTCCTGTTAGTAAACATTGGACGCCCTCCTTAAGTGAGATTAAGCTAACCTCACTTTAACTAAAATAATTTCAAATTTATTTATCTTTTCTTGATAGCAAGCAGACTCATAATTAGATCCTTAAAACAAGACAAAATAAATGCAAATGGTTAAAGTCACCACCTCTCAGGCAGATTGGAGACATAATATACCGGTACTGTATATTATATGATGTGCAATTATGTCACAACTAAACATTAACCAAAATATGCAGAATATCCTCAGGGAAGGAAGAAAAACACGGAGTATTTTATGATGTGTGTGTCACCAGATCAAATAACGTGTTTACTAGTGATAATTAAATAGCCTAGGAACAAAACACACACAAATCCAAACTGAAACAAAGAACCAGACCAACACACACCCTCACACAAACATAATGTATAGGCCTACCCTTAGATACATACTATCTCTCCGACATGCATGAACATTGTCACAAAGATAACATATGTTAAATCAACCACACATAAGCATATACAATTCAAATAACAAAACATTAATACTTTGAGCAAGCTTGAGTTACCTTCCATCAAGCAAAACCAAGTTAGGCAGCTTATCGTTAAGCCATAAGGGCCTATCTGATGCTGGTTCTCAGTCTTCAGACACACTAGTAGTTTACACACTTACATCGTATTTTGTATTTTGTGTTACCCACATCACCCCAGCACCCATTTCTCTCTTTCTCTCTCTCTCTCTCGTTATTTATATCTGTCATAATTATATATACTGAAAATATATTTATATATGCTATTCTTATGTATGTGAAGGAGACAAAAGACATAGCTGCCTGCAACAAGTGTCCCCCTCCCAAAATTGAAAGTGATAGAGAGCCAATTTCAAAGTACAATAGAGTCAAAATGCCTGTACACACGGAGGTTGAAGTAGTTTATGTCATAGGATGAGCACAAGACAGATTGAGAGAGTTCAAGGGCTTACTTGTTGAATAGAAGAATGACTGGGAAAATTGGTTTGTTCACTCTTGGGTTAAGGTGGTGAACTGCATAGGGGTGGGAATGTGTACACAGGCGGGTGCTCCCTACCTTCCGTAAGGAAGCAGGTATACACTGAGAAAGCTCTCAAGAACATTGATTATTGTAGTAGTGGTAAAAGGGCGAGAGAGAGATTATAGGGAATTAGTAAGAGGAGGTGAATTCATGAGGTGAAATGCTTTTGATTCTACCCTTTCGAGTAGTGCAGTACTCGATGTTAAGATTCCATAACTTTATATTTTAGGCCAAGGTGACGATCAGCTCTCTCACGCAAACAGACGGAAATTGGGTTTGATGGAGGTTATGTCTAAATATGCACAGATGCAAATTGCATCCAAATATGTTTAGAAAATCTGTGAAAGAAAATTAGGGACGCAAAGTGCGTCAACTGTTCGCTACAAACAGGGATGGATGTAAAAAATAGGCAAACTATTGGTAACGCTGTGAGACATCATTAAGACCTACAAGTAGATCAGTACTGGGTATGTATCTCGGTCTGTGATGATCAGTGAAAATGGGAGGTATGCTGTCGTGAGCTTTAAAGATGCTGGTATGGAGCCCCTGGAGGACCTGGTATGTAAACTACATTGTGATAATGTTGTATGTTTTACCCGGGAATCTTTTACGTAAATATATATAGTGTATCGTATTATTAGTGAACTGAAAGTAGGGAATTGAATGTCTAGCAGTTTCAAGTGATTCGAGTCTTGTCTGACGAATGAGTGTATATATATAGAAAACATTCTATTAGGCCTAGGAAGCTTGTTGTTGTTTTATTCTTTTCTCATACAATGAACTATACATATAGCTATAATTCATAGCTATAAACCTTAGAGGAAAACAATAAAACAAATGTAATGTATACCGTGTTCCGCGAGGATGTACTTTATAATTATGTTCGCTTAAAAAGTATTGATAATATACAAATTGTGATTACACTGTTGCAAATTGTGTGAAAGATCATTCTCATTTACATATAATAACCTATTTTCATCACTCAAAATTATGAAATACGTCCATGTGAAGTAGAATACATTCAGAATAACAACAAATGCATTTAGCCAACATCAATTTGTACTATGATCTTTCTATGTTTTGTGGGTTTTCTTACGGTATTTTTCTAGCCTTTCCTCTTTCTTTTGATATATAATACATTAAAGCAGATGTAAATCTCGTTGGTCAAACTCAACGTAGAATGAGCATTTTCGGCTACGCTGCCTTGTTTATGATTCGCTTGATGCTGTTTTTTTTATTTTTTTATTCCTGTAAAGAAAATCCATTGATGATAAACAAATTTGAGTTACTGAGTGAAAATGCTTCATATTTCATATAAACAATGTATTGCTCAGCCATAGACTACAGTAGATCTGGACTGGACACGAAAATGGAACTTTGCAGTAAGGGACCCAAAATCGGAGAACAAACCCCCAAGTTCAAACCTCGAAACTGCGAAAAATATCACATTTTCCTGGTTTCGAGGTTCGAACTTGGGGGTTCGTTCTCCGATTTTGGGTCCCTTACTGCAAAGTTCCATTTTCGTGTCCAGTCCAGACCTACTGTAGTCTATGGCTCAGTATATTACGACATTATGACGAGGTAAACTTGGAAAAACATTACATATTATATAATTTATTGCTTTTAAATTGCCTTTATCGCTTTTGATCTTTTAGGAATTTTTAATAGTATGGAATTTGCTCTGTCTTTGGATGTATAATACATTATATGTAGAGTCAATTATAGTGGGTTAAAACAGAGCGATAACATATGTGAATCATCTCCCGTCAGCCACAAGAATTTTCGAGAGTGAACTGTGGTGGAAAATATTATAGATACTTATCCAAATGTGAGAAGGTTAACATCAATGGGCAACCCAC